>BJBW01021666.1:0-29389 GCA_004320125.1 Scolopax mira
GTTTTCGGTGCTGCTTCCACCCCGAGCCTGCACCTTGGTACCACCGGGATGCTGCTCCCCCAGCGCAGCATCCTCCCGCTGCCGGGACTCCCCCCTCCATCTGCCGGGGACACACACCCACCCCCCAACGCACCCCCGGTACCTCGTAGCACCCCGGAGTAGGCAGCGATGATGGTCTTCATTGCGGAGGATGATCAGGTCCCGGCCAGGGCCATGGGATGGAGAAAGGGACCTGGCTCCGCAGCCCCGGGGCAACCGGCGAGTGGGAGAAGCGCCCGCCGCGCATCCCTATATAGCTCCGGGGGGGGGGGGGGGGGGGGGGGGGGGGGGGGGGGGGGGAGGAGGAGGAGGAGGAGGAGGAGGAGGAAGAGGGCGGGGAGGGGCGGGTCCCGGCAGGACGCCTAGGTCCCTCAACCCGAAGGGGTGGTGGAGGGGAATCTCTTCAGTGATGCCTGTCGTTGCGTTTAAGGCCAGGTTAGATGAAGCTTTGAGCAACCTGGTCTCAATAGAAGGTGTCCCCACCCATAGTCTTTAAGGTCCTTTCCAACCTAAACCATTCCATGAGTCTATGGGATGGGGATTTGGAGGGGAGGATAAGGTGGGGGGGCACCCCCACACCCTCTGCCAGGGGTTTCACCTCCTTATTTTCCTTCTCACCCATCACAGTGTGGGAGAAAATCCCTCCCTCAAGCCCCCACTAGTGATGGACATGTTAAGACTCTTTCTTGCTCAGATGCTCTCCCACCCTGATTTTAGTTTCCCAAGTGGGATTTGGGAGATCTAGGTTCCTAAAAGCATCATGAAACTGAAAAAAAAAAAAAGGTCGAAAAGAGAAAAATTTAGACATTTTAATAAGAGAAAATTTAATGGGTTTAAGTTTTATTTTCAAGAAGGAAACCTGCAGGTTTCTCACTGACCAAGCCTTGTATTCTTCTCCTAACAAGATGTTTAAGGATCTACTCAAGAAGTCATCACAGAATCTTCATGGTTGAAAGGGACCTTTGAGATCATGGAGTCCAACCACAACCCCCCCCCCCCCCCAAAACTAAAACAAACAAACAAACAAAAATACCAAACCCCAAAAAAGTCTGTAAAATAAGAAATGAGATATCATTTAGGTTTGCTTCAAAGTCTCAAAGTAGCTGCCCTTGCCAAGAGATTTCTATAGGTTTTTACAGATGGGGACAGATCTGTCCCAACTCCCATGACATTGAGGCAGATTCTTTGTAATAGGGTCATGTTGAGCCCAGTTATTAAAGGTGGGGGGGGGAGAGGAGGGGAAGGTTGCTCCAGCCTGGGGCAAAGCATCAGACCTCTACCCTTTTCTTAATCTCAGTTCCATCTTCTGTCATTTGGAGAAAATAAAAGTAATCTGCATTTGAGCAGCATTTTGAGATCCCTCAAGGAGGAAAAGCCTTTGAAAGCAACAAGCATATAGAGCTCCTCATATGTGGAGGACGGGTAGCAATCACCACCAAAACAACCCAAAAACCACTTCAGCTTCTGCCTGGTTTTTAGGGTGGGAGCATGATCCTGCCTTCCTGATCCAGCAGTTTTTTCCCCTTGTCCCTGGGGATGCCACTGCAACATCCATTTTTTGCCCCAGAGAGATGTGTCTACCAGTGTGTTTCGCAAAAAATAAGTCTCTTTTTTTTTTTTTTTTTCAGCTGTGGAGAGCTTAAATCCAAGCTTTAGAGGTGAAAGAGTGATTTATTTTCCTTCTCAGTCCCTTGTGGCCTTCCCTTACCCATCTCTTTGAGTCAAACTGGCACCAGGACTTGTTCGCTCCCAGTTTGGCCATAGGGCTGCCTTCCAGCAGTTGTAGTGGCCTGTTGAAATATGTATAAAAATGGAAAATTGCAAGAGCCTGTCTGAAGAAAGGGCCTTGCCCAACAGATTTTGGATGAGGGAGCCCAGAACAGAAATAAATCAGTGCTACAGTACTGCTGAGTGAAAGGGGAATGGTCTCCTGCCTGACTTAAATATCTCCAAGTGCAGAAAGGGCTGAGGTAGCTTTCTTATTGTCACCGGAATAAAAACCTGCAAAAAAATTAGACTGCCAGGTTGTGACAACATGAGAGAGATGCTGGGACCTTCATCTGCCCAGATCCATCATCTTTCTATTGATTTATACCCACCCTTTCATATGTGTTGGCTGCAAACTCTCCGGATCCTGATCCATCATAGAATGGTCGAGGTTGGAAGGGACCTTTCAGATCATCGAGTCCAACCATCAACCCAGCACTGATGAAACCACCACTGAATCTTTTCTGTACATTGTAGCGGGTTTGAGTCTGGAAGGAGGCATTAATAAAATTAATTTTAATAAAATTATTACTAAAAATAACAGAATCACAGAATCTTAGTGGTTGGAAGGGACCTTTGAGATCATCGAGTCCAGCCACATTAAAAAAAAAACAAAACAAAAAAAAACTTAAAAAAACCCCAACACCACCCCAAAAAAACCCAACAAACCCATAAAACCCACACACAACCACCCACTCCTTCACGGAGTATTGCAACCTGCAGGACTAAACCAAACCCACCACCACCATAGCCCCCCCTCCAAGGGCGAGCAGCTCCAATGTGTGACTTTTGAGTGCAAAACCATGACGCTGTGTTTCTTGGGAGGAAGGAAAAGTGGAGCCCAGACCCGTGACGACAGGACCAAACCCCGGGGACGTGATGCCTTCACATGATCCGAGGAGCAGGAGGGACCTGGCGGCCGCCCAGCTCCCATCTCGTGCTACAAGTTGTTGGCTTTGTTGTTATCCTTCTCTTGTTCCCTGAAAAACCAGAAAAAGTAATAATAGATTAGAAATATCTCAGCTCTCTTCCCCGCCAGGATATTATTTTTTTTTTCCCCACCCAGAACCACAGTGCTGGTTCAGTAGATGGTGTTGGAAATGCCCGTGGCTTGTTTCCCTCGATGCTTACGTTGGTGCAGGAAATATACGACCCTGTCTATTATTAACCCGCATGTCTGGCATGATTATTCTAGAACAATAACATCCTTTCAAATATCCTACTATTACTTCACCTGAGCCTGAAAAACACGGGTTGTGGACGGAGTAATATGGGCAGGAGCCAGTCTTCCAGCTCCCTGCAGCCAAGAACAATTCACAATGGTTTTAAACTCCTCTATTTCTGCTTTTTTTTTTTTTTAACCTGCAAAGCAGCAACACACCTTTACACAGTCACATATGTATTTTTAATGCATGTATGGAATTTTTCAGGCGATGCCTATTGAATAAAGTTTTTGAGGACACATTTCTTTTTTGCTTCCAGCTCCTGCTCAGGGACTTGAGAACTGTTTGTAAGGTGTGGAGGGGTGGGTTGCAGTATGTTGAGTCAGCTGTCAGTGTACAGTTCTATAGTTTTGTTTCTATGTGTTTTTTTAGCAGCAGAAAACAGCCCTATTTTCAAGGCATCGGTGTTCAGCGCCTTCACCCAGGGGGCAAGTTTTTGGCTACGTGGATGAAACTTCCTGTATTTGGCATGTCGGGACAGAACCACTCCAATTGGGCTTATCTGTCTTTGTAATTCTCCTTCTCTGGCTTAAAAATGTGGAGTCATTTCCCTGCCTGTGGTTAACCCTCTGTTGATGGATGTTAAAGTTTTTTCTTTCCAGCCAGTATTATTTTTAGTGGATTTTTGTTTCCAGGGATGATGCAAGCCTTAAACACAGAGGGTTAAGGCCAGGATTGTCCATTAATCCATCTATCTCTCTGCACTGACTGCAACCACCGCGTCTGGAAAGGGCCTTTTCTCCCTAATTTCTCCTCCTGAGCCCACTGAGAACATGATGGGGCCATCTCTGTGGGACACACCATAGCTTGAGTACCATGATCAGGTCCAACTGACTGTGTATTTCTTCTGATGCCTACAGTGGGATGAATTCGGGTTGGACACAAGGTCTACTCTCATCGCAGACCACTTGTGGTGCCTGAGGAGCATCCTTGTGGACAGGGAAGGCCTTGCATTGAACAGGAGGACTTTATGCCCCACCAAAGACCTCTCACCAGACCACAGGGACCTCCAGATCACTTCTGCTTTCATCCCTGCATCTTCCTCTGAGCCGTAATCACCCCCTCACCAGGAGTGATGGATGTCTTATCATCAAGGGTGTAAAGGACAAACCAGATGATAAGAGCTGGGATTTAATGAGGAGTTTGAACCCGAGTCAGCCAGTCAGCAAGGTTTGCTTTTTCAGATTGCCAAGCAGACAAAACAGCAACAAGACCCTTCCTCACTCCTGCAGCAGTTATTTTTCTACCTGCTGTAAGTGTGACTTTGGCCAAGCTTACTTTGCATTGCATGTCACCTACAGTCCTCTTTTTGCGCTCCCTCTGAGGCCTTGTGTCCTCTTCTTTGCCAGTTAATTCAGCCACGGGAGCCCAGGAACCCCTCACATAAGCCCAAAATATAACTTGAGCCTCAAAATGCCACCTCGCAAGCAGCAATGCTGGCGAAACATTGCTTGGTCATCTGTGCCTGCCTTGACAAAGGTCCATCCATTACCTTCCCAGAGGTATTTTTAGCATTGGAACAGAGGTAGCAGAAAGTCATGGCAGGGTTCGTCTTTCCTTTCACCCTTTTTCCTACCTCGATGGGAACAGTTTGCAGTCCGGGTCATATTTATGGAAGAGTACTGTTGGCTCATTCTTCATCCAAGTGATGGTCCTGAATATTGAGCTAGGGGAGAAGAGGCAAGTTCCCATAAGACCTGCTTCTTCACAGAGCTTCAAATAAGCATAGAATCATAGAATGGTTTGGGTTGGAAGGGACCTTAAAGATCATCCAGTTCCAATTGCTTGTCATGGGCAGGGACACCTCCCACCAGACCAGGTTGCTCAAAGCTGTGTCCAACCTGGCATTAAACACCTCCAGGGATGGGGCAGCCACAGCTTCTCTAGGCAACCTGCCAGTGTCTCGTCACCCTCAAAAGAAAGAATTTCTTCCTGATATCTAATCTAAATCTCCCCTCTTTCAGTTTAAAACCATTACCCCTTATCCTATGGGTCTACTCCCTGATAAAGAGTCCCTCCCCACTTCTCCTGTAGACCCCCTTTAGGGACCAGAAGGCTGTTATAAGTTCTCCCCGGAGCCTTCTCTTCTCCAGGCTAAACAACCCCAGCTCTCTCAGCCTGTCTTTCTAGGAGAGGTGCTCCAGCCCTCCGATCACCTTCATGGCCTCCTCTAGACCCATTCCAACAGATTCATGTCCTTCCTGTGTTAAGGACTCCAAAGCTGGACACAGTACTTCAGGTGGAGTCTCACCAGAGCAGAGCGAAGGGTGGTGGTCCGTCTGCAGGTATGTCAATACAGGCTCTGTGGAGGTCTCCCAAGGAGAGAGGTGGTTCTCCTTGCTCACTCAGCTCTTCCTGGCTCTGGATGTGGTGGTGGATGTCTTTTCACCCTGGCAAAATACAAGACAACGTCAGTGGACCGTGCCGATGGCCTTGCCCAGAGTGACTTTATGCATCTGTAACAGATTGTCCTGTTATACTCCAGTTAGGTAGCGTCTGACCCGTGGCTGTTATCGGTGCAATGACAAATGGGCCATGAAGAGTTTCCTGATGGATTCAGACATATCCCAGTTGGCACTTGATCTGCATGTCTGAAATGTGGCTGGAAAAGACTTCTATGGGGGTGGAGCACTGTAAAGAACCAATCTGGGCTCCTAAAATCATAACACCTAACTCAAAGGCATGAAGAGAAAATAGAGTCCAGGTCATTGCACTGATTGGCTTTTTCATCTGAAGTTGGATGCACCTCATGTGGCCCACCGCCCAGGCTGATTTTCAGCCAAGTCATGCTTTACACCCTCCCCAGACCTTGGTGTCACACCAACGTGTCACCTCGCAGGTATTTATCGGGTTTGCCCTTCAAAGAGTTTGCTGAGGAAGGGGATATTTGCAAGGCAGAGGGATTTCTGCATGTAGTATGGGCACCTCGGGCATGCATCAACACATCCCTGGGTCTTTTTTACCTGGACATCCCCAGAAAGGAAAGAAACAAAGAAAAAAACCAGCATTTGGCCGATGTAGCAAAGCTTGCATTCATCCAGACTGTGTTAAAAGCAGATTTGAGCGAAAAGCAGCCCATCAGTGCAGGGAAAGGAAGAGCAGAGGAGGAAACCTCAGCGTGCATCCCACGGTTCTTTTGTCCACCTGTAGGACACTGGTCCTGTATCCTTTTTGATGGCTCACCATATGTTAGGTGCAGTCAGGATGCACCTGGTGCAGGAGCACCAATGTTACAAACCCCCACCTCACTCTCAGTGTAAGCACAGCCACTATTTTTGGTAGCACTGGGGCAAAGAACACATCCTCTGCAATTTGCCAGTTAATGGTACAATCACTTTGGAACCCAAAGCTGGAATCAGCTGTTTTCATAGCGCTTCCTTTTTGGATCACAGGGTTAAAAGCTATTTAACAGTGCAGAGGTTTTGAAATGGAGCCACTTCTTGTCCTTTTAGGCTGCACTTACACCTCCTTTTTCACAAGTGGAAGCAAAGTTCAGGCCAAAACTGCAAGAGAGACTTCACAGCGAGCTTTGTTCTGGAGGGCATTAAAAATAAAAGAAAACATATAAATAATTTTTTTTTTTTTTAAAAAGCCCCACCCTCACTTTTCCCCACCAGACAGATAGGAAGATTTATGCAGGTCACTGAGCAGAGCCAGATTTTGGCTGTTGGCAGCAAGTCAGGGTATAGCTGCCTTGCTACGCTCTAAAATTAGAGCACCTAAAAATTAACTGTGTGGCCGCAGGACTTTGGTCCCTGTGCTGAATGAGCGCTGGAAAATTAGTAGTAGAAAGTTAACCAGCCTCACTTTTTGTCCAATAGCAATGCTTTTTGCAAAAAAAAGAAATGACGTAAAAAAAAATTAAAAAAAAATTGACTTTAGTGTTTTTTTCAATGACGTTTTCTTCCTTCATTAAGAAAGGTTGGGGGTAATGAGGCATGGGAAACTGGTTAAATATAATAGGGAAAAAATTTCCCTTTGCTGAAAGTGGAGGACTTCCATATTCTTTTAGGAAGCGTCACATTAATCTGATGTTATACTTCTCGAAAAAAAATAAAAAGAGCATTTTCAGCTCTTCCCCATGACAAAGACTGCATTTCCCTGGAGGCTTCCCTGTAAACTCCTCAAATCTCTGTGTTTCCAACCAGAAAGTGCCCTGGGACCACACCACCCTCCAGCCAAAGGTGGGGAAACTGAGGCACAAAGCCTGGAGGGGTGACCATTCAAACCCAGAATGTTCATTTCTGATGGAACCAAGGGCTCCTCCTCACCTCCATCCCAGCTCCTACGTCAGGAGAATCCCTTGTGAAAGCCTCTTACACCCTTCCACCCCCTGGGCTCGTCCAGGGCCAGTGAAGAAGGCTGTAATGCTATTAGCTGAGGCCTCTATCCCTCCCTGACCTTCCAGACAGCCCCACCTCTTGAAGGCTCTCCACAACCCTGGGGAGGACAGCTCTGTCCTGAAATCCTGTGCAGGCTCCATAGATTCCAAAATGGTCAGGAAAAGTGGATTAAATAGCAAGAAATCAGGAAAAAAAAAAAAAAAAAGAGTAGAAAAAGTGATGCTCCAATTCTATGATAAATTGACTCTACAAACCCCCCTCAACTTGCATGGGCATAACCAAGAGTTGGCCAGAAATGGGATTTGCCCATTTCTGGTTCTTTCCATCTTCAAAGGGTTTTACCAAGCCTAGCAAACCTTCCCACCCCGCTCCAGGGACATTTGGGCAGCATCACCCGTGTGCTTCATGCAGAGAAAAGCAGAGGCCAGGGAAATCCTCTCCCTTCGCCCCACATTCCTGCAATCCTCCTGTAAGGTTTCAGCCAGGGATGATTTCTCCTAGGGAAGCTATGAAGAAGGAAAGTTGGCCCCCTTCCTTGCCCTGTAGCCTGGTGAGAAGAGACCACCTGTCTACAGGGCAGAGATGCGAGTTAACCGCTGCTGCACAGGTATCTGGTTTCTCAACGCTCAGAATAAAATATATCTGTTATATATATATATATAGGTATATCCTGGGTACCTCTGGTCTACAAGAAGAGGTTTTGGGTTGTTTCTTTCGAGACTGTCTCTCTCCAGCCAGGGGATCTTTCCTCCATCATTTCCTCCATTGCTTGTTTCTTGCCTTGACTGGAGAAAAGCTGGTGCTTCTTAGAAATTGGGATGATGCTTGTGATCTTCTTTGTGGGTCCCCTACCACAAAAAAGACATTGAGGTGCTGGAGCAGGTCCAGAGAAAGGCAACAAAGCTGGTGAGAGGTCTGGAACACAAGCCTTATGAGGAGAGGCTGAGGGAGCTGGGGTTGTTCTGTCTGGGGAAGAGAAGACTCAGGGGAGACCTTCTTGCTCTCTACAACTACCTGAAAGGAGGCTGTAGAGAGGTGGGGGTCAGTCTCTTCTGCCAAAGAACAAATGATAGGACAAGGGGTAATGGCTTCAAGTTGTGCCAGGGGAGGTTCAGGTTAGATATTAGGAAATATTTCTTTACTGAAAGGGTTGTCAGCATTGGAATGGTCTGCCCAGGAAGGTGGTTGAGGCACCATCCCTGGAGGTATTCAAGAGATGAGTTGACATGGTGCTCAGGGATATGGATTAGTAGTGGATTAGTGTTGTTTTGGGTGTGGTGTGGGGTTTGTGTGGGTGTGTAGTTGTGGGGTTTTTTGTTTCTTTTTTTTTGTTGTTGTTCATTTGTGATATGTGGGGTTTTTTTTGTTTGTTTGTTTATTTTTTCACTGGTTGACAAGGGATCTTGAAAGGTCCCTTCCAACACAGATGATTCTGTGATTCTGTGATCCAGGGATCTGTCTCGGTGGCAAGAGAGGAGATGGAGACTCCACATAAATAACCCTAAATGTGTGACTCTCAAAGGAAAAGAGCAAGGGGATGGTCATGTGAGTGCAGGGACCCCAGCCCTGAAACACTGTGAGTGAAATTTCCTCTGGCTCCATCTTCCCTGGCCCATCTTCAGTGACAGGAGCAGAGCTCGTGTGAGCTGCTTTGCAATGGGGAACAGAGCAAGAGGAGAAGGATGTGGCATCTGCTGCACCATGTTCCCCATTGCATGAGGTATGGCTCAGCCCGCAGGCTTAGGGACACACTGTCATTCACTTACCTGTGTTTCATGCAGAGCTCAGAGGCCCAAGTTACTCTGTCCCAGCTGCTCCTTGAGGTCTTGGACCAAATGATTTCTGCTGATGAGGGGTTGGGAGCCAACCAAGAGGACACAGGAGGTTCTCAGACCAAGTGAGCCTCCTTTCCAAGGATGTTCTTGCACACACCATCAAGCATATTGGAAGTCTGTCTGGGTGTGAGCATCATCCCGTGAGCATCAGGACTTTGGTTTCTTTTGCTATGGCAATTTTCACCATTTCTACCAGAGATTTCATTTTTTTTTCTTTTTTTTTTTTCTGTATTTTCACAAGTTTCCACACTTGGCTAAGCAATTTCTATCACCAACTACAAGGCAGGATCATGACACTAAATGACTCAATTCACACTATGATACCTCTTGCACCATGGGTGAAAAGCTCCTGCAACACACATCAGTAAAAATCATCTTAAATTTACCTGGACATCCAAAAGAGGCCTCAGATCTGTTGCAGGTACTCTTTTAGAGTCACTTACCTTTGAGAAAAGCTGCAATCAGACCCATGCTTGCTAATTATGCCACGTAAACATAGTTTTGCCTCCTTTCACCCTGTCTCAGAGCTTTCCCCTGTGAATGCAGGAGAGCATCACTCTGGGTGGGCTGGGAGAAGGCAGAAATGCTCTTGCCCAAAAGTGCCTCTTTCTATCAAAAGCTGAAGTTTTAGCTTCTCTACGCTACAAAAATAGACGAAGGGAAGTTTCAGGGGTTGTTTGCAACGTTTCACTTTGTTGTTTTAGAGCAAGTGTGTTCACCAGTTTTATTTCCATTAACAATAAGCACCAATTAAAAGTGAGGGTAATTTTAGCAAGGAAAAGATTTAAGTTCTTGATTAGAAAATTGGAAGCACAGCTGCAAAGAGAAAAGCATAAAACCACTAGAGCAAAGACCTGGGACCTTCCTGACATTTCTCCTCATGGTCTTCCTGCTACTGGAGCTTTTTCTTAGGCACTTGCTGCTAAGAAAGCAGAAGACCCTGTTTGGCAGAGCTCTGCTACTAAAATGCCATTTTCTCTGGGACTTTGACTCTCATGAGTACTTTGATATTTTATATTGGCCCTTGAATTTCAAAGCACATCTCCAGAATCCATGCATGGTTGGAAACACCTCCCCCTCATGAATTAAAAAGGATCTTGGAATAGAAATTCTTCTCCTACCCTTGGGCCATCAACTAACAAACCTTCCCCACAGCAAGGTCTACGGCAGAAAGGCTTTGTGGACATCCCACAGGAGCCTGTCTTTTGATTGCTCCTGCCTCAGCTGATCTGAGCAATAACCTGAGCCTTCCCAGGGTGTTAGAACAGCTTACTGTGAAAAGCACATCATTTCTGCAGTACTTTTTCACAGTCCTGCAATTGCAGTGCAGTGATCACAGGCGATGGATCCATGGACTAGAGGCGCCTCCATCCCCCACGGTGATAAATTTAGTGGGGGAAAACATAAACCAATTCAGAATTAGCAAAGTCTGCAGGGAAAAGGTAGTTTCACAACTCCTGTGGGTGCCAGTGGAGTCATTCTCCAGATGCATGTGGGCAGCAGGCAGCAGACAGACCCGCTCCTGCCACCCTTTCTTCACCAAGGGAGTCACGTTGGCTGCAGCAAGGCTGGTGCTGGAAACGCTCTCTCTACACCCCACAGCTGGAGGATCAGGACAGGATATGCAGCATCAGGATGGTGCTCCTTGGTGGCATCTACAAGCTGAAGGAGAAAACCTGGTGTGGTCACTTTAGGTTGTCTTTGCTCACTACAGAGCCTCTAAATGGCTCTTTGTCTCATCCCAGGATGCTGGAGTGTCTAAGGGTTTCTATGAATATTCTATTGGATGGGGCTTTGAGCAACCTGCTCTAGTGGGGAGGTATCCCTGACCATGGCAGTGGGGTTGGAACTCGAGCTTTAAGGTCCCTTCCAACTCAAACAATTCTATGATTCTATGATTCTATGTTGTCCTGGTAAAAGAGAGCATCTATTGATCGTTTCAGTGTCCAGCCCAGCTGAAACCAGAACATACATTTAGCTATACAGAGAGAGGCAGAAGGAAGAGTATCAATCTAGGAAGAAATAGGCCAAAAAAGTTGAAATTATGATTGTTTTCATAGAATCATAGAATCATTCAGGTTGGAAAAGATTCTTGGGATCACGGAGTCCAACCATCAGCCCTGGTCTACAAAGTTCTCCCTTACACCATATCCCCCAGCACCACATCTAAATGACTCTTAAACACATCCAAAGATGGTAACTCAACCACCTCCCTGGGGAGCCTATTCCATTGTCTGACCACTCTTTCTGTGAAGAATTGTTTCCTAATGTCCAGTCTAAACCTACCCTATTGCAGCTTGAAGACATTCCCTCTTGCTCTATCGCTAATTACCTGTGAGAAGAGACCAGCACCAACCTCAGTACAACGTCCTTTCAAGTAGTTGTAGAGAGTGGTGAAGTCTCCCCTACAGGCTCCTCTTCCTCAAACTAAACTCCCAGCTCCTTCAATTGCTCTTCATAAGATTTATGCTCCAGGCCCTTCACTAGCTTCGTTGCCTCCTCTGCACCCGCTCGAGCACCTTGATGTCTCTCTTGGATTGAGGTGTCCAGAACTGGACACAATACTCCAGGTGTGGTCTCACCAGTGCTGAGTACAGGGGGACAGTCACCTCCCTACTTCTGCTGTTCACACTATTTCTAATACAAACCAGGATGCCGTGCCCAGGTGGCTTTCTTGGCCACCTGGGCACACTGCTGGCTCATATTCAGCTGCTTGTTAATTAGAACCCCCAAGTCCTTTTCCACCAGGCAGCTCCAGCCACACTTCCCCAAGCCTGAACTGGTGCATGGGGTTGTTGTAGCCCAAGTGCAGGACCTATTTTAAAGCAAGCAAGTTGAAATCACTGATTATTTTAAAGCAAGCAAGCAGAATTGCTAAAGTCTTGCTTAAAAATGAGAAGAAAAGAGATGATGACCTGATTTGACACATATTTGGTACAAAATTTGTTCCTTTCCTTGGACAGTGTAAGTAAGAGATAAAGCAATATTCTTCTCCATGTTAGCCCTGTGGCTCAGCAGTCCCTGCAGCTTTTGGTGGCCAACTCTGTTAGTCTCAATTTCCCCTTTCGTTCCTTCTTAACCTGGCACCAGCTCCCTTGTAGAAACATTTGCAATCCTGTTGTATCAGACCTCCTTGAGTCCAGGATGTCCACATCCTTCAGCCAAGGGCTGAGAGGGGATGGATTTCACGTCTAGCTGAGAGCATGTGTGCAGCACAGAGGTCACTGCTGCCCCGGCCCTGGCACACGACACCGATGTGCTAGAATGTGCTGCTGGTTCTCCTTTGCTAAAATTTAGGGCTGGGGCAGCCGCAGAAGACATGGCACAGAAGTAAAACAAGGAAAAATGAGGCCATTTGTATATCTCAGCCCAGATCTAGTCCCCTTCAGGGTCAATAAGAAGGACTTTTTATGCTGCAAATTTTTCCTTCTCCACCACCAGATTCTACCCTCTTCACCCTGGCCATGGCCCCCCTTCTCCCTCACAGTCAGAAGGTGCTTTCCTTCAGGGTAACCCCCAAAGGACATGTTCTCCAGCCAGACCCAGGGCTTTCCACTGCTTCCCACTGGATCTCAGCAGACCACCAGACCAGTATCCAGAAGGAACCACTTAATCCAGTTCACAGGGAGTAATTTTCTCCTGGGATTCCCAAACATTTCTGGAAAGTATTTAGGGACGAACACACATTATATGTTTAAATACTAGGGCAACTGAGTGAAAGGCAAAGGCCTGTAAGATGTGTAAGATCATAAAGTCTGTGGATTTCATGATATTTCCCGGATATTTTCTTTCCTTTTTTTCTCTGCTATGGAGATTTAAAATTTTACTTGGCTACTTCTCTTCCACTTCTCATTAGTTGGGTAGGATTTCAGGGTCGCCGTTTGAGGTCATAGAATCATAGAATAGAATCATAGAATCGCTTGAGTTGGAAGGGACCTTAAAGATCATCGAGTTCCAACCCCCTTGCCATGAGCAGGGACACCTCCCACTAGATCAGGCTGCTCAAAGCCCCAAGTCATATATATGTGAAGAAGCTGATTGCTCTTGCACGGGTAAGAAAGAGGACAGACAACTAGAAAATTAAAGTTTAAACTCATACAGTTGTGCAGGGATTGCACGTACTACACCCTAATTTGAAGGGATTGCTTTGGTGCTAGATCATCTCAATTTGATTTCTTCTACTGATCTTGGGAAGGGGTTTAAGCTACTTTTATAAAACCTACCAAAGTAAGGGCATTTCTTTGTTCACATAATTTGGTGTAGCCCAAGCAGCCAGGTGGTGGTGGTGGGATGTGAGGAAGGAGCTGGTGTGTTTTCTTCAGTGTTTCAAAGGATATGTGAGCTTAAGTAGTTTTTGGGTCACCCTGGTGATCCATCAACCCATGCCCTGTCTCTGCTTATGGCCAAAAGTGGGTATTTAGAAAAAGGGAAGACTGGCATTGCTGTAATTTTCTCTCCCAGAAAAGCAGGATATGACGTTTAAGGTGTTGCATTCAGGAGTCCCATAGACTTCTCTTCCACAGATTTTGCAGATTCTTTTGGAACCGGCATACTTTTGGCCACCTCGTCTTCTGCTGACAGTGTGCTCTGGAAAAACGGAAAACAAAGCAAACCTTCTTTCAGTTTGCTCAAAAACTGTCTGACAATAGATTTTCATGGATGTTCCCCATTCCCTGAGCTCTAAGAAACAACTCCTTCATCACCTTCTCTCCTCCATTCAGAGTTTCATAGGCTGCTGCTGCCATTCCCTCCATCATCTCTTTCCCAGGATGAGGCCTCCTGCCATATGCCTCCATCTATGGAAGAGATTTGTAGCTCCAATCATCTTATTTTGTCCTTCTCAGACCAGAATTTCACTCATTGTTTGACTATTAATTCACATGATTACTTTATTCAGTTGCACAGAAATGCTCTATTTTTCATTCTTTATTCTTTTCCTAAAATTTCTTGTCATCCCATTTGCTTTTTGTTTCAGCCAGTGCTAAGCAATGAACCAGTCTTTTCAGAGGACTACCCACATGGACTCCAAGATCTCATTCCAATGTAGTGAAACACATTTGAAGTCCAGATGTATGAAAGTTTCTCACTTTGGAAACAATACCAACTGTGAAGATAAAAGGTGTGGAAAAAATCTTCCAGGGGAACTGGTCAAAAAAATTAATAGAATTTACTGTTAAATACAAAGATATCACCCGGTCAAGAAGACACAGACTGCAAACTGCTGGGAGCTGGGGAAGTGTTATGGAGGACATTTACATTGTGCTCGCCTGGTTCTTCACAGGCACCTGCAGTTGGTCACCAATGGAGAAATGCTACTGAAGTAGCTGGACCTTTGTTCTGAACCAATAAAACTACTCTATCTTTTTAGCCAGTGGGTGGGAAGAGATATGAGAAGAGAGACAAAGCTGGAAATGCTCTTCATGTAAGAGAAGTAGCATTTGAGTCAATGTAGCCTACCCACAGCTCATCAGTGTGGGGAGAAAAAAGATCTGGACTCCTGATGTTTTCTCTGTGGTCCCCAGGACTTAACTTTGAAATCTCTCAGATAGAGCCAAATCCTAGGGGCAAGAGATGGAGAAATGAAGACAACAGTAAGTCTTCAAAGCCAGCTGCTTTCACCTCCCACACTGAGGGTCCAGATTCTGGACATCAGTTCAAAAATAAACTTTTAATCTTCACTGAAAGTTTATTTTGGTAAGGAGTCTTCTTATCATCTCACTTTCTTTTTCATTGACCAGCACAGAGCAGCAGAAGCAATGAAACCCAGTAATGGGCAAAAACATTGGACACTGGTGTCAGTAAGAAGGAAGAGGTATTGATCACTTCCTAGCAGGTCATGCTAAAGCTGGCCTCATGAAAGATCTGCCGAAGCCTATTAGCTAAGGCACATCCTGGAGGAAATCCTCTTAGAGCAGTGGAGGTGAAGGTGCAGATGATACTACCTAGTGTTCCTAGCACTGCAATCATAGAGAAATAAGGTTGGGAAGGGATATTAAGAGGCCAGAGAGGCCATGCTCTTTATCTCATGGGAGGATCAAGTTCATCCATGTCATATGTCACCAGGCGGACACGTTGTTAATGTGCTTCTAAAGACTCTCTATGATGAAGATGCCACAGCCTTTCCAGCCAATCTATTCCAGACCCTAATGTTCCTGACTGTAATTAGGCCCATTGCTTTTATTTTTTCTCATCCAGTCTGGGCATGAAGACAAGATCATTCTCTTCTCTGTATCTGTCTTCATGAATCATGTCTTCTCCATCCACTGTTCTGCAGACCATACCATGTTAATTTGTTCATTTGGATACAGCAAAAACTGCATAGTTTAGTAGGGGTACTTGAGTGTACATACATATATGTGTGTCCATGTATCTATATTTTGATGAACAGCTCCACTTGTGCAGCTGGAGAACATGGGGTTTTCAGGACTGCCATGAGTCTGAAATTGCTTCCAGCAGAAAAGCGCTGTTGGGAGTTGGCCTATGAAAAGAGTATTTTCACTCTTCCCATTTATAGCCATTTATATTCTGGTTTTGGGCATCCCCAAGACACTGGCCCATTTTTGTCTAAGAAATTTCACACCTGCAGATCACTGGAAACATCTTCAGCATAAAGTGCAAATGACAGATTCTGGAAGTGATCAGGAAAGGATCAGGAGGGTGCACAAGGTATTTTTCTACTTCTTTCCTTTGTATGTGTTTGTGAGCCAAATCCATTACCATCCTCACTTAGAGCAGCCCTGAGCTTTCTCTGATTTCCACTCTGTCCTCCAAAGGTCTCCTCCAGGGCTGGGAAAGCAAAGAGAAGCAGAAGCACATGCTGCTCCACCTATAAGTGTTTCCCATCTCAGGGGGTAGCCTACTAGAAGACCCTCATTATTCAGCAAATTGCTGTAAATAACCTCTATCCTGGCTACCTTGCAATGACTGACACAGTTAGTCATTAATCATAGAATTGTAGAATCATCTAGGTTGGAAGGGCCCTTTAAGATCATTGAGTCCAACCATCAACCTAATGCTGATAAAAGCCATCACTAAACCATGTCCCTCAGCACCACGTCTGCTTGGCTTTGAAATCCCTCCAAGGATGGGGACTCCACCACTTCCCTGGGCAGCTTCTTCTAATGCTTGATAACCCTTTCAGTGTAAAATATATAATGTGCAGCCCCTGTGGTTTATAGTGGGATGGTCTCTGTCCTTTGAGGACTTGTAGCACAATGACCTATTACTCCGAGGCCAGGATTTGTCTCTACATGAGAGGTCGTGAGGAACACAAACTTTACAGGGCTGAACAGGACATCTGCACAGAGACTACTATTGTGCTTCCATGGAAGAAGCTCATTTTTCTCTGGAGAAGTGATCTCTTAATGTTTTGGGACTGGATGGCCATCTGGCTCTATGGTTAGAGCATTATAGCCAGATTCAAGCTGAGACAGAAAATGGGAATCTAAACCAGGAGCAAACCAACATCAGTGACAAAAATGAGACAGAAAATGGGAATCTAAACCAGGAGCAAACCAACATCAGTGACAAAAATGAGACAGAAAAATGAGCCAAGAGAGGACACAAAAGCCCTGAAGCACCAAAGTCACCCAGGGAGAACATCAGATCACACGTGTTACCCACCAGGCTGGGGTGAGGCACTCTACAGATTCTCTGTCTCTAGCCCTGCCTTTGTGGGCATGTCCTCAGAGCGATCAAGTGCACCTTGGCCAGAATAGATGTCCCCATGCGAGGAGCAAAGGTGTTCTCAGAGGACAGTGCTGGTCCCATGGGAGAAGGGGATTTGCTGATCCTGCTCTAACCAGCTGTACACCCCGGAACTTGCTGTTTTATAGAACTTACATAAAAGCCTCAAAGATAGTTTGCTCCATAGGATAATTTGGCAAGGAATCTCCTCTCTGCTCAGAATAATTATGTAAAACCCGATTTCAAGATACACTCTCCATTTCCATTCCATCTTTAACCACAATATGTGGCCTGTAGAGCCACAGGATGTCTCATAACGACTTAAGAAAACTCAAGACATTTTCTGATTTCATGTATAGAATAGTCCGTGTTTGGCCTGTATTTATACAGAGGTCCCTTCTTGCTATTATGAGGAGCAGACAGAATTTGAAGACAGAATAAAAGTTTTTGTTGTGCAGTTCAATCCTAAAGGTAAGTACAGATGCTGGGAGGGTTCTTCTGATTCATTCAGCTCCTGTTATCAGTAGGGGTTGCTCATCACTTCTCATCCTCAGACAAACACCTGGGTTGTTCCTGGCATTGGCCATGCGTGATTAATAGCTGGAGGAGTTAGTGGAGCAAGTGTGATGGGTGCTGGGAGACACCATAACTTGCCTGAGTGCTTGGAAGAGAAAACCTCTCTGTCTCATTTAAGGTTCCTTCCTTAAGGTTAGGGTAAGATCCAGGGGACTTGGAAAACATTGTTCCCCCCCTCCTTTGGTTTATTTGCCAGGCTCTGCAGTTTGGGTACCCTTTCCTCCTGCAAATCCTTTACAATGATAGGAGCCAGGATGTCCAGCTGCTGCCAGGATGAGACCTTAAAACTGCAGCTGGGCAGGAGAACCACGGAGCAGAGGACATTTAAAAGGATGCCTTTGGTGCTTGAAATGGGTCATATATCTACCCCCCGATCTTTTCTTCGGGGCTTAGCTTTAAGAGGAAGGGCAGTGCCATGGTTAAGACCCTGGGATATGGGATGGGGGATTCAGGTCTCAGCTTTGCTACAGACTTCCTGCAGCAGATCAGTTGGGTCTAGATGCACCAGGGATTTGGGCCACAGGATCATGCTCATTCTTGCTCTCTGCCCCTGTGACACCTATGGTCTCAGCTTGACCGCATCAACCGAGGGGTTAAAGGAGCTCCCACTCCACCTCTCAGGGGATTATGGATCGTATTTACTTGTAAAGTGCTTGGCAGTTCTTGGAAGCAAGGCACACCGTGGGATTTGTGGGCAATGTCACGGGACTGATATAAAATACAGCGTGGAAAAACCCATAACGCAGCTCATTCTCTCATCTGAGGGACACATTGTGACTCCAGCGAGTGAGCACGTGGTGATACCAGGTCTCTCAAGTCAAGATTTTGAGCTGCTAGTGAGTAAAATGAGGTGCTTAGCCTTGCTTGGAGATCTTACAGTGCAGCAGCTTAAAGGCTCTTCTTTTCAGAAGGGTGAAGCTAAGCACTTTGTAAACATTTCTGGAAATCCTGACCTTAGGGTGTCTCCCCAATGGAAGAATCCTACAGCCGTGTTTACGTGCTCTTGGCAATGCAGCGTTGTTCTCCCAGTTCAAAGTACTCCGTGATGTGGAGGTGAATTCCTCACCCATCCACACGTACCCTTGGCCATGAACAGTTTGTTTGCAATAAGCAACCCACTTCTGAGTTTGCTGACGGTGGTGAAGATAAAAGCACTGCTTGCTTACATTTGTTCCCCTTCAATTTTAAGTGACCAGAACAGACCAGTAATCCAGAACTATCTTCCCCAAGACTTGGGTGTGTATATTCTTTCCGTGCATGTAGGATTTTATGCACATGCATTTTCTGCAAGTATTTCATAAATCCAAGTGTTTTCAAATCGTTTCCATTGTGCTTTCTGTACCTAATTTTCAGTTGTGCATCTTGAGTTGTGCTTTAAAAACGTATTTGGGCTGCTTTTTATTGTTCTCATATGATCTAATAAGTGATAGGCAAGGGGTAGTGGTTTTAAACTGAAAGAAGGGAGATTCAGGCTAGATATAAGGAAGGAATGTTTTACACTGAGGGTGATGAGATACTGGTCCAGGTTGCCCAGAGAAGTGGGAGATGCCCCATCCTTGGAAACATTCCAGGCCAGGTTGGACGAAGCTTTGAGCAACCTGATCTAATTGAAGATGTCCCTGCTTGTGGCAGGAAGGTTGGACTAGATGGCTTTTAAAGGTCCCTTCCAACCCAAACCATTCTGTCATTCTGTGAATCCATTGAGCTCACAGACATTATTTTGTATCTCAGCATCCAAATTCTGGTTCATGACTACCTTATTTTACAGATTTTGAAGGTCTCATGCCTTCTGAAGGACCCGAGACCCCTGTGCCCCAGAGATGTGGTGGCTTGTCAGGTTGCTAGCGCAGAGCTTAACAGCTCTCAGTGGGTTGGAGATGGGTCATGGGAAGGAGTAAGACAAGCTTGAAAAATGGATGAACCATGCCCAGTATTTCCTTAAATCCAATATAACATAGAATCATAAAATCAGATAGGTTGGAAGGGACCTTTTAGATCACCTAGTCCAACCATCAACCCAACACTGACAATTCCACCACTAACCCATGTCCCTCAACACCACATCCCTGGCCCAGGGATGGTGACTCCACCACTTCCCTGGGCAGTCTTTTCCAACGCATGATAACCCTTTTGTTATCCATCCAAATAACATCCAAATATCCATCTAAATATCCATCCAAATCCTCCCTTGACATACTCCTCTGCCTTATACAATGCATTGGTCATTGCAAGTTATTTCTCCTCTGGTGGTTTTTTATAACCTGAACAAAACATTCTGCCAGAGTCCTGCATCAGATGGGTCCTCCCAGAAAGGCTGTGTCAAAAGGTGAGTTCAAGTGATGGGAGATGCAAAGAAGCATCTCGCTGGGTTCATTTCAGACAGAACTAAAAGATTGCCCCCCCCAAAAGTGTCCACATTCCTGTGGAGACCTGTGTTTTTGGTTGATTTTTAAGTGCTTTGAATGGTTTTGAAAGCAAAGTGATGCATTTCAGATGGATTTGCAGTATTATTTCCTTTCTTGAAAAGGAAAAAGCTCTGTGGCTTGAGGGAGGGATGTTTAACATACCACATATTGGGTCTTTATTGAATTAAAAGCAGGAAATCTTTCCCTGAGCAGAAAACCACACATTTTTCTAGCCATTTGCCACAACAGCAACCAAACTTTTAACCCCATTCCCAGGGCAGTAAAACAGTTTTGTGGGACTAGAGCCACAGAAAGGCAAAAAAAGCATTTTGTTTGGCTTTCCTCCTCCTGGGGAATTAGTCCGTATTTTGTATTCATCAGTCGTGGGAGGTTTTCTTCTGAGCCTCATGATCTGAACCCACTAAGTAAGGCAAATCCAGATTAGAGCCTCTCGCAACAGAAATACTGGAGAGATCATCTGGGAAGAGGCCAGAGGAAGAGAGAGGCAGGAAGGGAATACCCAATCACTGCACTTGCATTTTTCCCCTCTATTTTCCAATTTGGAATTTCCATAGAAGTCCTCAAAAGGCTGTAAATTTTAAATCTCTGCAAGAGAGTCAATGAAGTTATCCCTTCTTCCTGGGCTTGTTTCTTAAGTCAAAGCTATCCGCAGAAATAGGGGGTGGACATTCTGGAAGGAAACATGCTGCATTGTTTTAACTTTAAATGGTCCTTATTTGGAGGTGACAGCTTGGATGCCCCCTGGTGATACCATTTTTGCCTCCGACTGAGCCAGTCCCCAACTGCAGAGTCCAAAGCCTGTTATTCTGGTTTGACTGGCTGATCCGGGCACTCCTCTTTTTTTAAGGTTTTTCCTGCCTTGTGTTGCATCCAAGAAGTTTTAATCCTCCAGACAGCTCTGCTCAAGGCTGAAATACCACAAAAGCTTCTCTTCTTACAGAGTTTTGCTCCATGAGAGCTCTGGCCTGTCAAGAAGATAAGACCTTGCATCACACTGAGCTCCCTGAGTAACCCTGGCCACGAGGAGTCCTATGAATTATTATTCTTAATGTTATATTTAACACAAGCCCGGGCACTGACCTCTCCTGGGTTATATAGGTCCCTGCGGGATCGAGGACACATTGCAGTCTGTGAGATAAAACTGACCTCAAAGGAAGCCAACTACATATATAGCCAACACCCTCTGCTGACTCCTCTTCTCCAGCGCTGAGGTCTTCCTTTGCCTTTGGATCTTGCACGCCCCTGACCACCCCATCAGCCCTCAGACAGTTCCAGCATCCTCCTCCCCATTCCTCACTGGGATTTTTGCCTGACCACCCATTTTCTGCCTTTTCTCTCGTTCAACATGGCACCACCGGCCAGGGAGTTGATGGACCATCCCACAGCCCAAGTAGGAATGTCTCTGGCATCTGAGGGATCAACATGCCAGGTCCCCAAAGGGCAAGACTGAGGCCTCCATGGACAATTAGGGAGCACACTTTCTAACATGGGTCCTCCCCCAGAATGGGGCAGACTCATGTCATTCCTACAGACCCAGCCCTTCCTGTCTGTACCAATGCTTGTCATCCTTGGCCGCGATATGGACTGGACCTTGCATCCTGCTCCCTCCCCATTTCCTACATCCCCACAAAATCACCACACCCAACCACCCATCTGACGTGTCCCCAAATCCTCTCCCTTTCTCTCAGCTGATTTCTACCCCAACGGCAGCTCCTTTGCTCCTTTACCCATTGCATCAAGGTTTCAACCCCTTGTCCCCTGGATACCACTCCCATCCCCACAAGACCCCTTGGGAACATCCTCACCACCCCCCTCCAGCACTGTTCCCTGTCAGGATGTCTACAGAAGGTCATGGTGATGTTCCTGAGATCTGCTGTTAGTAGGGAAGGCAGAATAAAACAACTGGGATTAGGCAAAGCTTGGATGGTGACGAACACCAAAATAAAAAGGTGGGATAGTATTATTTTTATTTTCCTGGTGCATAAATTTTCCCCCTGCTTCTTCACCTCTGTCCTTAATTAAGGACAAAAGAAAAAGTCTGTTAATAGAAAGCAAGCAAGAAATCATAGCAGGTGACCAGCTTTATTTGACTGGATTAAACACGGGATTACAGGAGTGTTTAGAAATGTCGATAAGGGCTCTGTCAAATTCTTCCCCATTGCTGCTTGTTTTCTGGGAATAGGAGGGATTTGCAGCAGGTTATTTAGATTAAGAAATAGGTGGGTGAATTTGATCAGGGCAGGAGGAAAGGGGAAAAGAAAACGGAACACAACAATGGCCCTGGTATTGTCAGTTTAGAAACAGTTCTGTGAGTTTTCCTTCTTAAATGCAGTTCTTGCAGCTGCAGTAACAAAAATCATGGATGCAATGAAGTGTGTACGCTCTGCAGGATTTCTCTTGGTTCCTTGCAGGTGGGGAATGGGATGTGGGGAAGAGAAAAATAAATGAAGGGAGAGAGAGAGAGAAGGAGGTGATGGTATAAGGGCTCTACAGGGGTGATGTAAAACTGATGGGAGCAGATGGCTTCCTGCCACCTAAAACTCCCATGTTGTGAAATCCCATTAAGCACAGAGTTTAACCAAGTTCTGGATATCAAGAAGCAGCTGCTATTTAAAGCCTTGATCACCTGCCAAGCGTGGCTTTATGGGCCACATTTCCTGTCCCAAATTGCTTCTCCCTTCTCCCATCTAGCTGGTGGCTAGTCCAAGGCATTCTCAAGCTGGGGTGTCTGGGGTTAAATTAAAAAAAAATTTAAAAAAAAAATTAAAAATTATAAGCATCCCAGGTAGGATGAACCCTCTACATGAGCCTTTGCCCTTTATGAGAGTTTTATTTCTTTTGTCCCAGTGGGATATGGCATCATATTGCTACTGAGGGTGCCCAGCACCCTGCTGGGAATATGGAAAACCATGGGAGTCTGATAAACCCTGTTTCAGGTGAGGATAAAAGAGCCCACAGCAATTAAAGACACAAAGACCACCAAGCAAACAATGATCATTTGTTGATCCAGACAAATTTTATTTAAAAAAAAAATCTCTATAAGCATTCAGCAGAAATTATGGCTCATCATCCCATTTCTGAATGAAAATAATGCAAAGGGAGATTTCTATAACTCATCTCTGCCTGGAAATATCTTGAAAAACTGGCCTCCAAGCCAGACTGGAAGTGGGAGTTTTCCACTAAGGAGTTTCAATAGTGCTGATCACTATTTGGCATTTTTGGTTTTCTTCCTCTTTATACTTTTTCTGTCTCTTACAGGGACAAAAAATGAAAACGCTTGCCCTACACCCACGCAAATGCTGGGAAACTCAAGTCTTTCTCCTTACACCGTACAGCTCATATGTTCACTGTGACTAAGCTGAGTTTGTGAAAGACTTCCAGAGATAGGGGAAAACTTGAAGCTTGAGCAACATGGTTTCTCCTTGCATGAGGAGCTCTATATAAATTCCAGGTGTTTGTCTTCTGGGATGTTATATTTAGCTTTGTGCTCCTCAAATAGCTTGCACAATTCGCTTAGGTATTTCTGATGTACTTGATCAACCTCTTCTTCAGAGGGTCTGTGCTTCCTTTTCACTTGAATTGGCTTCCCAACTGGAAAACAAGCACAGGTGTTAGGAGGATCCCATGTCAGGTCCTTTGCACAGGATACTTTGCACATCTTGGTAAACAGCTATGGTCCATCTCTCCAAGGGTGCAGTGAATGGATTGATAAGAATAGTCATGTTTTGGGGCTTGGGACGTAGGACAGTCAAGAAGACAGGGAGATGGAGGTTCAGACCCTGGCTCTGCTGTTGGTCTCCAAGGTCACATCTCTCCTTGCCTCAGTTTCCCCATCTGCAAAGTTGGTTAATGCCAAAGACCCTCTGCTTAGGTCTTTGAAGTGAAAGGTACTGCATCTCAGTGCAGTTCCTACAGCTGCTCCCCTCATCTCGGATGTGCTGTGGAAAAAGACAACATCACCCTAATATTTGGGTTGGGCTTCCCAAGCTGTTTCCACATGGCCCTAGAAATCTGCATTGCCAATGGGGAAATTGAGGCACAGGGGAGCCCAAGACTGTCTAAATATCCCGGGGATCCTTCCAATTTGCTCAGATTAAAGTCTGTGAAACATTTTATTTCTATGAGGCACAAAGTACCCATGTATCTTTAGAAAATCACAATTTTTTTCAAGGGCAAATCTAATTCATTTTATTCCCAGCCCTAAAAGGAGCCTCTTCTCATCTCCCAGAGCCACCAGCAGCAGGACCAGGTGCCTGCAGGGGACAGGGAAGTCCATGAAATTCCTTTTTTGCTCTGGTGTCTTACTCAAATTGTGTTTGTCAAGTGGCGGCAGGTTTCATCATCATGCAACACTACTCCTCATCGTACTAATGAAGAGCCCTTGTGATACCACACAGCTCATAAGCCCATTGAGACAATCCAAACAGGTTGTAAAACAATTAGAAGTAATTGCTGGCTGTCAAACCTAATCAGTGGGGTGAGCTCTGACCTTTCCAAACAGCCTTATTAATTAGACTAATTCACAGACCATCAACCGCACTGGTGGGCCAAGTATGGAGCTGTCGAAACCAAGCAAAAATTCTTCAAAACCAAAGACTTTCTTGAAATTTGGGCTCCTGTGGACATGGTCTCTGGTCAAAACCCCTTGCTTTGTTCACGTGCAAAAAGGTTCAGGTTTTCAGCTGTGTCTGCAAAGGACACTGAGCAAATCTGCAAACTGCTTAGGTGTTGTCCTACTTGTGTTTGCAAAATGGTGTTGAAAGAAGTTGAACCCAACGCTGTTGCAGTGATTCATCTCACCAGGTTGCTCTGGGGTTGGCTGCAGCCCCCAGGGGTGATGGGATGGCCATGTTTGCTCTGGAGCTTTCCCAGCACAGCCCAGATGACCTGGGCTCTGTCATAGGACCAGGCCAGAGTCCCAAATCAATGTGACATGGAAGCCATTGGGGATGCTCCTTTGCCAGCATGTTTCTAGCCCATCACAGCTCATGCTCTCCGGAATGATGCTACAGCCTGGCAGGAGGATGATGAAGCCCAGGGACTGTCCCCGATCCCATTTTGGCCAGGCTGAGTGTGGCCAACATCATGCCCATGTGCCAAGGAAGGAACTTACCCACAGTGAAGATGGGCCGGCGGTAGGGTATCAGCCCAAAGCTGTACTGGAAGACACCTCGTGCATGGAAGAGTGGGAGGGAGATGCCCATGATCTGCTGGAGACGGTGCTGGAGCCGCCGCAGCCAGGAGCCCTTGGGGTTCCTCACCTGATTGAAGAGGTCATTCTCCCCAAAGGAAAAGATAGGGACCAGTGGGGTGCTGTGGGGAGGTGAACCCAATGCAGGGGTATGATTAGCAAAGCCCACCCCAAAACACCTTCTTTCCCCTCTGCAAACATAGCAGGAACACATCATTAACCGGTTACAGACCGGAGCATCCCTCCCTAAGCACCATAGAATCATAGAATCATAAAATGGTTTGAGTTGGAAAGAACTTTAAAGATCATCCAGTTCCAACCCCCCTGCCATAGACAGGGATACGTCCCACAAGACCAGGTTGTTCCAAGCTCACTCCAACCTGGCCCTGAACCCCTCCAGGAATGGGGCAACCACAGCTTCCCTGGGTAACCTGGGCCAGGGTCTCACCACTCTCACAGGAAAGAATTTCTTCATGAGATCTCATCTCGACCACCCCACTTTCAGTTTAAAACTGTTACTCCTAATCCTATTGCTATGCTCCCTCATCAAGAGTCCCTCCCCATGTCCCCTGTAGACTCCTCTCCTAAGACCCCTTGAGCCCATCCCCTGCATCACCCATGCTCGATGGCCAGGCGGACAAATCCCTTTCTGTTCTTTAGCATCAAGGTGTAGGATCCTGGCCGGGCATCCAGAGCCTCCTGAGCCCCACCAACGATGATGACCAGCACGTTCCCACCTTCTGGCTTCTGCAGCACATAGGATGCACTCTCCTTGTCTGAAGAGACAAGGCCTGGAGGGCAGAGAGGAAGAAACACTGAGCATCTGCAAAACCCACACGTCTGTGGTTTGCTCCGTACCTTTTATTCCCCCATTATCCAGCTCTGGAGGGGTGTTAGACACTTTATTTTCGTAATTTTCCTACATTTTGGCAATGTCAGCCCAGCTCCCCTGTAAGATGCTGGATTTGTGCAAAACTCTGCTGTGTGAATATACAATTATCCCTTTGCTGTCTGGCCCAGAAGTGAAAAAGATAAAGAAAGTCAGGGAAAAAAGTAAACTGAGAACTAACTACCCTTAGGCTCCAGGGAAAAATCTGTTTTGGTTTGTTGTCGAATTAAACCATGTCCAACCCTGAATCATTCCAAAGTCAGTGAAACATTTCCTTTAGGTCAAAACACACATGAATTTCAGTGGATGCTGCTACTTTAAAGTGGAATTTAATGCAGAATTTGGTCCCTTGATGTCGTTTAGTTGTAAAAGTTAGAAATCTTGAATTCAGAAATGACAAAGCTGAAATAATTTGCAAATTAAAACCTCCTCATCAAATGGATTCTATCAACCTAAAAATGAGCTATGCACCAAACTCCCACATTGCAGTGATTAAACCTCCTTTCACCCGGGTCATAACTCTCTCATATCTCACTGTTATGATTCCTTGCTCTCCGTGTAAATATTTTTAAGCAGCAGGAGCCAGCGTTTATGTGGAAAACAGGGTGACGAGCGCCCTGGGGTATCTCAGACGGAGCTGGATGCCTGTGTTTAGTCTATTGAATCCTGCCCACACCATGAGCCCATTCGGATGGAGACGTGGCTGTTCCCTGAGCTCCCCAGTAAAAGATGGAGGACATCTCCTGCAGGTCTCCAAAAATATCTCCAGACTCCCTTTCCCCTCTCTCCATTCCTTTTCATTTTTATTTTCTATTTCTTCTTCCTCTCCTGCCACAGGGTTTTGCAACAGTGTGAGCTGCTGTTGGCATCCTGTCTCCCTGGATGCAGCAGCTTCTGAAAAAAATTGGTTTCTTCATTTTCTTTTCAGTGGCAACCACAATTTTAAGCCTGAATGTTGTTTGCATGTAAAGAAAGAAATACAGAACCACCTTGCCCTGCTGGTCTCTGCATTTTTGCTCATGGTCTGCTCTGCATTTCACTGTCACACAGCGAGCAATTCCCTGAGCTCAGAGGTGCTCTAACAAGTTGAACAACAGAGATACCATCTAGAAGGACATTTTTTAATATCAGAGGGGGATGGGTGCCACCTCCAGTAGCTGTGTCCATGTATCCCACCCTGCTTACCTCCGCTCATGATGTAGTCTCTGAAGAAGGGGATGCGAAACCACAGGGAGAGCATCATCAGGTGTGGGCTGATACCTGGGAAGAGCGTGGAAAATCCCGATGCCTCTGTGCAGAAGTTGATAAAGGCTCCTGCTGCCAGGACCCCATGGGGATGAAATCCCATCAAGTAGTTCTGCCTAGGGTCCAGCTCTGCCGTCTTCACCAGCTAGACACAGGGATGAAGCCAAAAAGGGGCCATGAGTCAGTGCTGTCCCTTTGGGGAGGTGGAGCATTGGCTTTGGAGAGCAGATAGGGGATTCCTGGAGGGGGTCCCTAGCACCAACCATGCTTTCTGTTGACAAAGGTCAACTGAAACAACTCAAGCATTTTTCACTGAGATGTATTTCATTGCCTGTATTTCCATCTCCTCCCATCCATTGGCCCAACATGTCATTTCCAATGCTACAGTTCCTCATGTTGCCTTGAGCTGGGCTAGCTGCTGTTAGGAACCTACTTTGTTTAAAACATCCTCCAATACACTTTTATAATATGGGGAAGCTAAAAACTGATAAAAGAATGATTATTTCCCCCAACCTCCACTCCACAACAGCAAATGGAGTGTAGAACTGCTTCAGTAATGATCTACGAAAAGCTGCTGTCTGGTTCAGGGACATGTCCCTCAATAACACAGTATGGAAACAAGGTTTGTTGTGTCCTGAAGTACTTGTCAGGTGATTTGAGGATACTTTTGCACAAGGTGGGGAGAGACCCAGCTCACAGGCATCTATCAGAGAAAAGACTGATGGTGTCCTGGACTGCATTAAAAAGAGAGTGGCCAGCAGGTCGAAGGAGGTCATCCTCTCCCTCTGCTCTGTCCTGGTGAGGCCACATCTGGAGCACTGGCTCCAGTTCTGGGCTCCCCAGTTCAAGAAGGACATGGAACTGCTGGAGAGAGTCCAGCAGAGGCTACAAAGATGATCAAGGGACAGGAGCATCTCTCTGCTGACAAAAGGCTGAGAGACCTGGGGATGTTTTGTCTGTTTAAGAGCAGACTGAGAGGGGATCTCATCAATGCTGAGCAATATCTAAAGGATGGGTCGGGCAATGAGCACAAATGGGAACATGGGAAATTCTGCCTGAATATGAGGAAAAACTTCTTTCCTGTGAGGGTGGCAGAGCCCTGGAACAGGAAGCCCAGAGAGAGTATGAAGTCTCCATTTCTGGAGAAGCCTGAAATGTCCAGCCTGCTCTGGGTGACCCTGCTCTGGCAGGGGATCAACTAGATGATCTCCAGAGGTTCGTTCAACTCCTTCCATTCTGAAATTCTGTGATTCTGTTTTCTTTCCACTGGGGAAAGTCTGCAAGAACCCATCTGCTTGTGCCTGTGTTAGGTGCCCAAGTAATCCATGAGTCCATCAAAGAACCAAGGTTGCTGTAATTTTACTGGGAGGAGAGAATGGGGAATGCCCATGCCCACCTTCTAGAGATGGACATCATGGCTTGTGGGTACAGTGCAGCACATTACCAAGCCATTGAGGGTTGGCTGAGCAGCTAGATAAAATACTCAGCCAATCTGAAAGGGGATTTGGAACCTGGGAGGTGCTACATGGGAGAAAGGGTGCAACAGCAGAAGAGGGGATGATTAAAGGGAGATAAGGGACAACCAAGGTTTGGACTTTGTGGGTTACTCTCACTATGGACTGCTCAGAGGAGAGGGGTTGGTGTAACAAACCAACCGTCCTCCTATGCCACCAAGAAGACCCTGCCATACCACCATCAGCCAGCACATGCATAACCCAGGCAGAAGCTCTCAAAACTGAACACTGGTGTCTTTGCACCCTTTCATAGAATCATAGAATCACCTGGGTTGGAAGGGACCTTAAAGATCATCTAGTCCAACCATCAACCTAACTCTGACAAAAATATAAATAAGAACTAAGAAATAAAAATCCCTAAACCATATTCCTGAGGACCATGTCAACCCATCTTTTAAACACCTCCAGGGATGGTGCCTCAGCCACTTCCCTGGGCAGCCTATTCCAATGCCCGATAACCCTTTCAGTGAAAAAATTTTTCCTAATATCCAATCTAAACCTCCCCTGGCGCAACTTGAGGCCATTGCTGCTTGTCGTGTCTCCTGTGGCTTGGAAGATGAGACAGACCCCTGCCTCTCTACACCCCCACTTCAGGTAGTTACAGAGTGTAAGAAGGTCTCAGCCTCCTCTTCCCCAGACTGAACAACCCCAGCTC
>BJBW01021668.1:0-13689 GCA_004320125.1 Scolopax mira
CAGGGACCATGTGGGCCATCTCAGGACAAGCAAAAACCATGTGGGCCATCCCAGGACAGGCAGGGGCCATGTGGGCCATCTCAGGGTGAGCAGGGGCCATGTGGGGCATTCTGTGTTGAGCAAGGGCCATGTGGGCTATCTTGAGTCAAACAGGGGCCATATGGGCCATCTTGAGTCAAACAGGGGCCATGTGGGCCATCTGAGGGCGAGCAATGGTGGGAGGCCACGTGGGCCGAGCCCAGGGTCGTGCCGGGCACTTTGGAGGCCACCGAGTGAGGGCACAGCCCGGGGTGGGGGGTTTCTTAATGGCCAAACACCCCCTGGGGTGGGCAACTGGGGGCAAGCGAGGGTCTGGGAGCCCCGAGGCGACGGCAGGGGGAGCACGGGGTAGCCGGACCGGCCTCGGGGCTGCAACCGCGAGACACCGCCCCGTGCCTTGGCCGGGCTCCATCACTAACCACTTCCAGAGCCGCTGCGAGATTTGTTGTTTTAAGAGGCGAGGAGGGGCCGTGTCCGGCCGCGCGGTGCCCGCGGGCGCGCAGGGGGGTCCCCGCTGCCGCTCGCCCCCTGCCCTGCCTCCCTTGTGCCCCCCTGGCTCCCACCGCCCACACCCCCTTTCCGCAGGCTCGGGCACGCGGCAGCTTTCAAAAGGAGGGGATAAAAAAAGGGGAGAAAAAAAATAAAAAAGAAAAATGGAGAGAAGGGGGGAAAAACCCCCCGCGCCCGTCGCTGGGAGAATTTCTGCTCCCTAAAATGGCTGCCTGGAGGAAGCCAAGAGTGCGGGCAGGAGCGCGGACAAGCGCACAGGCACGGGGCTGGCTGGCAACGGGATGCGGTGTCAGGGCTGGATGCCACGGGGCCGCTGGCATGGAAGGGCTGCCAGGCCGGCGTGGGGAAAGGGTGGGGAGGAACGGCAGCAATTGGGGAGGGAGACAAAATGGCTGCGTTTGGTGTCAACATCAAGCAGCCCCGGGGATGGCGCGGGAGGCGCACGGGGGAATCGGGGTGGGGGGTGGCGCGGTCCCACCACCCGCATGGCTTGGCCTGGCCTGGCTGCCCAAAAATAACCCCCGGAGGAGCCACGTGTGCGTGAGGGACTGGGGGGTAGAGTGGGGGGGCCGGGGGGAGGGTAGGAGAGGAGGGGAGGAGGAAAAGGGGGGAAAAAAAGGAAAGAAAGGGCAAAAAGCCCCAGCCCCAGCAGGCAGGCTGGCAGCCACAGCCGCTCTGTTTTGACGGTGTTTGGATTGTCGCGGCCCTTTCCTGGCATCAGCCAAAGCTGTGAAAGAGAAACGCCAAAGGCCAAGGGGTGGGAGGAGGAGGAGGAGGAGGCTGGAGGAATAAGAGGAAGGATGAGGAGCAGGGAAAGAAATACATGGCAAAAGTTTTGGACCCGACAGGCCGAGGCTGTGCTGAGGAGGAAGGATGCTCTGCAGTGTGGCTCAGGCCAGAGGGGGGGTGTGCCGTGCCGTGCCGTGCCGTGCCGTGCCGTGCCGTGCCGTGCCATGCCAGGGAGTGCCGGTGCTGCTGAGCTCAGTGTCTGAGCCGGGTTATTTTCAGCAAAGATGGAGCAGGGACAGCAGGGCGTCAAAGCGGGTGCTGCCCCAGAGCCCTGCTGCCCTGGGGGAGCTTGGGAGGTGCCATGGGGTGGCGAGGGCGATGCCCAGCCACAGTGACACTGCCAGGGCAGGCACGGGTGAGGGCTGGAGGGAGGAGAGGAGGGAGGGAAGCAGGAGGGGGACTGGGTGGCCATCACCCTGCCTCAGCGCGGGTGGATCTCTGGGGGTTTCCCTCCTTGGGGGAGCAGTGCCTGTATCCTGCATGGGGTACCCCCGTTCCTGTCACTGGTGGGGGGGTTGCGGGTCTTGGTGTCCCCGGCTGTACGTGGCTCACCCCGCTGGTTTTTCCCTCCCACAGATGCAGAGCAGAGCAGCAGCCCCCGGACGGGCATTGGCTCAGACCAGGAGGACAGCAAACCCATCACGCTGGGTGAGCAGCGTGCGCAGGGCTCGGGCAAGGAGTCACGGGACACCTGAGCACGTCCCTGAGGTCCCTGCAGTGGAGGTGGCCCCCTTGATGTGTGGTCGTGCCCCCCAGCCAACTGCTACTGGGCACCTGCAATGAGCTGGGCACGGCCTCAGCCTCATCCCACAGCTGGCAGAGCCCTGCTGGGGCTATGTCCCTTGGGGAAAGCAGCTGCCAAGGGGGTCCCACGGTAGGGGTGCAGCCTCCAGCCCTGACAGCGCTCTCATGCAGAGGGACACTGAGGCACGGAGCATCCCCACGGGGTCCTCGGCAGAGGGGACCAGTTGGGGTGGTCCCTTGCCAGGGGAGGGAAGTGGAGCGAAGTTGGCCAGTTTGGTTGGTGGCAGGAAGCATTATGGGGGATTTGAGGGTGTTGGGGTGCCCTCAAGCATTGCCACAAGACAGTGCGGGGCAGCAGGGGTGGTCCTGTGTCATCCACCCCCGCCCCCTCCCCCAGCGCTTTCTCCTCTCTCCCGCACAGATTCGACAGACTTCCAGGAAAGCTTCGTCACTTCGGGGGTGTTCAGTGTCACCGAGCTCATCCAGGTGTCCCGAAGTGAGTGCCACCATGATGCCACCACCCCTCCACTCCCGGTTGCCAGGGCACAGCAGTGTCCCGACAGCTCCCTCATCCCAGTTGCGGACTGGGGTCCCCCCCTGACCTCCCTCTCTCCCCGCAGCGCCGGTGGTGACAGGCACGGGGCCAAACTTCTCCCTGGGGGAGCTGCAGGGCCACCTGGCCTACGACCTGAACCCCTCCAGCACCGGCATGAGGAGGACGCTGCCCAGCACCTCCTCCAGCGGGTGAGTGCTGCCAGGGTGGTGTCGGGGCGATTATGGTGTGATACTGGGGCGATACTGGGATGATGCTGGGATGATGCTGGAGCGTTGCTGGGGTGCCGCCGGTGCAGTTCCAGTGCGATGCCAGGGTTATGCTGGGGTGATGCCAGGGTGATGGCAGGGCGAGTCCCAGCAGAGCCGTGGGTCACTGGCTGTCTCGCAGTGGGGGAGGTGGGGGGCGGGCTGGATCCTGCCACGGGTGGGCACTGACCCCTTCCCTGCCCCCCAGGAGCAAACGGCATAAGTCGGGGTCCATGGAGGACGACATCGACACCAGCCCGGGGGGCGAGTACTACACCTCCTCCAACTCCCCCACCAGCAGCAGCCGCAACTGGACAGAAGACATGGAAGGGGGTAGGTACCTCCCCATAAGTGCTCTATAGGTGCCCTATAAGTGCCCCCCTACTGCTATGGGGCCCCCAGACAGCTCACTGGTTCTCTCCAGACTGCACCTGTGAAAGCCCAGGCACTCAGTATGTGCCATGATGTTGCTATAAGGCCCCCCATCAAGGCTTGGGCTCTCTATAGGTGCTGTGATGTTGCTATAGGACCCCCCTCATTTAGTTGGGGGCTCTCTCTGTCAGTCTTCTCTATAGGGCCAGCCCAGTGCCCCAGCCCCACACCAGCCTCTCCCAGCCCCACAGCAGCCGCTGGCTTTAAGGACAGCTTGCTTTCTTGCTTGGCGTTTTTTTTTTTTCCTTTCCTGTCTAGACAGCCCCAATTAGCTGTTCATTAAGAAGAGGGGGGCTGGGCTAATTAAAGCGATGCTGCCGGGCTGGCATAGTGCTCCCACGCCCCAGGGCGCCTTCGCAGGCTTCAGGCAAAGGAGCCGCTGGTCTTTCTCCCCCTCTTGGTTCTTACGGTGCCTCCTCGTGCCCCAACAGTGGGGCAGGATCCATCTTGGCCCCCCAGCCCTGCCAGAGCTCAAGGGTGTGCCCAGTCCGGGGGCTGGAAGCACCAATCCTGTTGGAAGGATGCTTGGGGAAAGCAAGTCCTGCCCCAGGTTGGTGCCCCACATGGCAAGGGGACTGTGCCCCATCCTGGCCCCGGCCCAGTTCCATGCGGCCAGGGCTGCTGGGGGGCAGGAAGGTCGCAAAGGGAAGGTGTACCCCCTCCCTGAAGCCTTGCACGCTGGTGTGCGTGGCACGAGGGAGCCATGCAGGGGTGGCCCTGTGCCCCGCCGGTGGCCTGATCCGTGGCAGGGGTGAGGGCAGGGAGGGCAGCAGGGGGTTACGACAATCCCGTACAGGATGTTCTGGGAAATCCTCCTAACCCCCGGCTGAGAAGGGGCTAAACCCATTACCGGGCCTGGGCCAAATGGCCACAGCTAAAGCCATGGTGGTGGCGGGGGATTAACGTGCCCGTTGCCCCCTCCCACTTGACCCTGCGCCCCAGGGTGGCCCTCGGGGACCTGGGTGTCTGGCAATGGCCAGGGATCCTGGGGTCTGCGGGGCCCTGGAGGGGTGTCCCACCCCCTAAGTGGGCATTGTTCTGCCTTCCCCAGAGCTCCTTCTGCTGCCAGGATGTGGCCCCCAGCCCCAGGGTGCCAGGGAAGGTGGGGGTCCCAGTGGGGGCACCCATTGGTGCCCTGTGGGCACACACACACACGCAGTATCTGCATGCACACACACGAGAGACAGGCACACACACACTGCAGCCAATGCCCGTGCATGAACACATGCCTGCACACGCGTGTGCATGTACACACACTCACACGGGTGTGCACAGTTGTGCTGGTGCACATACACGTGCACACCTGCGGTGCACCCTGAGAGGTGCCCATCCTCCTGCCCACACACACCCACGTCACAGCCACTCATCCTCCCTGTGCCCAGCTGTCCCCGAGGTGCCCCTCGGCCCAGGAAGGGGCACCCCAACCCTGGGCCGGGCTGGCAGCACCCCCGGGACTTTGGCGTCCCATGGCGGTTGCCAGGGTGTGACGCTGCACCCCGCTTTCCCCAGGCATCTCCCCCACCGTGAAGAAGACGGAGATGGACAAGTCCCCCTTCAACAGCCCATCGCCCCAGGACTCCTCGCCCCGGCTGAGCAGCTTCACGCAGCACCACCGTCCCGTCATCGCGGTGCACAGCGGTGAGTGTCCCGGTGGGGAAACTGAGGCACGGGGCGAGGTATCGGGGCAAGGGCTGGCACTCAGTGACGCCGTGGGTCACCTTTTCCTCTCTTGCCCGCAGGTATCGCTCGAAGCCCGCACCCGTCGTCTGCGCTGCATTTCCCCACCACCTCCATCCTCCCCCAGACGGCCTCCACCTACTTCCCCCACACGGCCATTCGGTACCCGCCTCATCTCAACCCGCAGGACCCGCTGAAAGATCTCGTCTCGCTGGCCTGCGACCCGTCCAACCAGCAGCCCGGACCGGTAAGGACACGGCCCCGTCCCTACATCCCATCACTGACCTCGCCGTGGGGCGCTGGGGGGCTGCTGCCGGCCGGGCTGCCAGAAGGGCGGCCCCTGCATCGTCTGCTGTCACCGCCGTCATTGCCGCCGCACGTGGAGTGGTTGGGGTGCTCCGATGGCACCCCGGTGCCAGCACCCAGCCTGGTAGGGTGTTCTTACCGCTGTGTTGGTTGGGGAGCGCCACTGCACCTGGGCAGGGTTGGCACCTCATTTCTCTGGCAATGGAGGTGGTGGCCCCTGGCACCGGGACCCGCCGATGCGGGGACAGGGCGGTGGGTGCCGGGGCTGAACCGTCAGCCGGGGCTGGGGGGGTGTGATGGGAGCAGGGTGTCTGGCAGGGACCGTGTGACTGTCGCCAGCGTGCCTGGGCGAGCGATGGGCTCAGCGTGCCCTGTGTGCCCGTGCAGGTGACCCGTCAGCCCCGCTGCTGCGCCATGTCCCCCAGCGTCCCCATGGGGGTGGCACAGCCACACCATGCTGCTGTGTGCCACCCCGAGCCCAGCACCTTACACACCCAGCAACTCATGCACCCCACACACCCAGCAACCCGTGCACCCCACACCCCATGCACCCAGCACCCTACACACAACAACTCATACACCCCACCCAACTCACAAACCCAGCACCCCACACACCCAGCACCCCAAACAGACACCAACCTGTGCACCCCAGCACCTAGCACCCCACACCCCATGCACCCAGCATGCCACGCTGCCAGCAACCCGTGCACCCCACACCCCATGCACCTGGCACCCCACACACAGCAATTCATGCACCCCACTGCACCCACCAACCTGTGCACCCTAGCACCTAGCACCCCACACCTCATGCACCCAGCACCCCACACACCCAGCAACCTGGGCACCCACCACCCCATGCACCCACTATGCAGCACCCCATACATCCAGCACCCCACACACTCAGCACCCCACGCCCCCTTGTACCCAGCAACCCATGCACCCCACACCCCATGCACACAGCACCCCACACACCCAGCACCCCACACATGCAGCAACCTAGGCACCCACCACCTTATGCACCCACTGTGCAGCACCCCAAATATCCAGCACCCCACACACCCAGCACCCTGCACACAGCACCCCACCGGGGCTCCCTTCGTGCCCGAAGCTGGGGGCCGTGGGGAGCCACATTCCCCCTCCCCTGCCCTGGGCCCTGCTCCACTCCCTGGATGCAGAGGGTCTTGGGGACCCCCTCTGAGCTCTGCCTGGCACCCACCAGCTGCCCCTCACTGGCGAGGCCTGATGCCACCCTGACTCAGTGCCAGGAGGGCAGGGACCAATTTGGAGGACGCCCCTCCAGCCAGTTCAGGCGCGGGGATCAGAGGCAGGAGCCTTTGAAGGCCGGCACCCTGGGGTGCCCCTTCCCCGCAGGTGAGCACTTCAAAGGCCTCCCGCTGCCACGGAGAGGGGGCCACAGCGCGCCCGGCTCCGACACACACCGCCATGGGGCATGGCCCCCCCCCCCAGTTCCCCCCCAACCCCCCTGCACCGCCGTAATTTCCCTTTTGCCAGCGCCGACCGTTCAGGGCTGCTCTGAGACCCATCAAACTCGTGTCAGCGGTGAGGGATGCTGCGTGCCCGTGCCGGGCGGCACCGGGGGCTCACCGGGCCGGCTTTGCCGGTGCTGCGCGTGCTTCCTAATGGCTTGTGCTGTTTGTTTTTCTGTCTGTGTTGTGTCCCCAGTTAAATGGAAGTGGTCAAGTGAAAGTGCCCAGCCACTACCTGCCCACGCAGATGCTGGCGCCGCCACCTCCCCCCGGCATGCCCCGCTTGGCCGTCTCTCCTGACACCAAATCCACCACGACAACTACCGAGGGAGGGACGACCTCACCGACATCACCCAGTAAGCACCCCGCGGCGCCCACCCCTCTCCCCGGCCCGGCCGGCCTCCTCCTCTCGCAGCCCCCCCTAAAGTCCTCCCCCCAGTCTCGGTGCTGCCGGGGGGATGTTGGCGGAGGTGGCCTCCCCGCAGCCGGGGCGAGGGCGGCAGCCGGCACACAGTGAGTTTGCTGGGTCTCAGGCAGGTCGGAGCGGGCAAGGTTTGGGCAGGCGGCTGTTGGGTTCCAACCCCCTCCCCTCCGGTGGGTCCCGTGCTGGTCCCAGGGACCAGCCCGAGCCCTGTGTCCCTCTGAGGTGCCCAGGGGAACGGGAGCGGAGCCACAATGGGGCTCCCCCACCCCAGCATCCTGCCCAAACCCCCCCTAGAGCGTGTGCAGGGCTTGCAGGGGAGGCTGTCGCCTCTCCGTGCCTCAGTTTCCCTACTGGCCAGCAGCGGCGGTGCTGCCGGTGACACAGGGACCATCTGGTGTGCGTGTGGCACTGGTGGCAGCATGTCTGGCTGCGCCGCACAGGGCTGCCACCCCCTCACTGCCCTGGGCATCCCTGGCACTGGGGACCCTGCTCTGGTCAGGGGCTACGAAGCACCGCGGGTGCCAGGACTGCGTGCACCCTGGGCAGGAGGCGCCCGGGGAGCCTTCGTTAGCAGCGGGGGCTGATGAGCTCCTCCCCCCTCAGCTCCACCCTGGGCGGTGGGGGCTTTAGCACCTTGGCCAGAAGGATTTGGGGACCGCAGAGGGGAGACGCCAGCGTGATCCTTTGGGCTGGCATCAGGACGCGTGCCGCGGTGGTGGGACGCTGCGCCATCCCCAGGCTCTGCGACAGGGCTGCCCCTGGCCCATTATTCCCACAGGACTCCTCCTGGTATCCCGAGAGGCTGCCAACGTCCCCACAGGGTCAGGCCCTGCGCGGGGGGACTGTCCCCAGGGACAGGCCGTGGCCGCGTGGTGCCAGCCGGCCGTTGGGTGTCGAGGTTCTGCGGCGTGAAGAATCCAAGCTGGGCTGATCCGGACAGGAGAGCTCGGGGTGGCATGGCCTGGAGAGTGATGGGGACACAGCCATGGGCACAGGGAGGGACTGGGCAGTGCCAGTCCCCCCCGCAGGCTCAGGGAAGGATGCGCACGGGGGGCGTTGGCTGTCCCCAGGGGGTGCAGAGGCCAGCTGGCTCAGAGCCTCCTTGCACCCCAGCAGCGCCCTGAGCCCAGGAGCTCAGTGGGACCAGGATTCCCACCGCTGGGAACGGTGGCAGTGACAGAGGAGGAGAAGTGGCCATGTGGAGCTGGTGGCTCCCATCGCGCTCACCCCGTGGCAGCTCCGCTCAGGGAGCCACGGCGACGGCAGGGTGGGGAACACCCGTCTGCGCCCGCACCCCGGGGGCATCGCATCCCCCCACCCGCCGTCCCCCCGAAGCTGCCCCTGCCACAGGGCGCAGACACGGGCAGCACCGCCCTGGGCACAGCGTCCTCGGCCTCCGCTCACCTGCCGCCGGGGCACAGCCAGGAATGTCACCTGGCCACCAGCTCCGGGTGCCCGGGATGCCCGTCCCAGCAGCACCAGGGAGCGGGCCAGGCTTGGTCCCGGGGGGACGATGGCGGTGCCACCGGCAGCCCCGTTAACGAGCTCTCGTTTGTTCCCCAGCCTACTCTGCACCAGGCACGCCCCCTGCGAACCGTTCCTTCGTGGGATTAGGACCAAGGGATCCTGGGAGTATCTATCAGGCACAGGTGAGAGCGGGGATGCTGCTGGGGGGACCCTCCTGCCCTCGCCCCGGACACCGCCGCCGTGGCATCGCTGTGGGCATGGCTGATGCGGGCATCGCCATCCCGGGTATCGCTGCCACGGCGCTGCTGACAGGGGCATCCCCACCATGGCATCGCTGTCGTGGTATTGCCACCGTGGGAATTGCCCCCGTGGCCATTGGCACCGTGGGCGTCACCACCGTGACGTCACTGCCGTGGGTATCTGTGCCGTGGCAGTGCTGCAGTGGGATCACTGCCGTGGTTTTTGCTACCATGGGCATAGATACTGTGGGCATTGCCACCGTGGCATCACTGCCGTGGCCATTGCCACTGTGGGAATTGCCACTGTGGGCATTGCCAGCAATGGGCATCACCACCGTGGCATCGCTGCCTTGGCATCACCACTGCAGGCATTAGTGCTGTGGGCATCGCTGCCTTGACATCGCCGCTGTGGGCATTGCCACCACAGGCACCACTGCCCTGGCATCCCCACCTTGGGCATCGCCACCCGGCACCCTGTGCCGGGGCCTCAGGCGCTGGGTCCCCCGGGGCAGAGGGGCGGTCACTGCCGTGCCCGTGCCTGGCACCGCAGCACAGTTGGGCTGCCCAGGTGCCCACAGCATCCCCTGCTCTCGCCCGACTGTGCCCGCCGGCCGCTCCAGCCGCAGCGGGATGTGGCATGCGCCTTTCCGGGGCCTTTTCCTTGGTCCTGGCTATTTTTTAACTGGTATTTCGTGAGCTGGCGCCGGCGCCGTGGGCAGTACCACGTGGCCAGGGCAGGAGTCCCAGCGCCTCACTTGTGATATGAGTTGCCCGACCTCAGCGGTCCCAGGAGGGGCAGCTCCAGGAGGCTGCAACCCTGCCTGGGGGTGACGCCAGTGCCGGGGCAGTGGGATGGGTGTGTGGATGGCGCCGTGCCAGGGGCACCCCAGGGTGCTGCACCTGCTGGGGGCAAGTATTCGGGACACTGAGCTGTGCCGTGGGGCACCCAGGGGCGCTGTGCTGTGCCAGGGTGCAAGCGCTCGGGGACCATGAGCTGTGCCATAGGGCACCCAAGGGTGCTGTGCTGTGCCTGGGCACTCAGGGACCATGATCTAGGGCACCCAAAGGTGCTGTGCTGTAGTGGGGGAGAAACACTGGGGGCCTGGCTCTGACACAGACCCCCCGCCCTGCCTCAGTTTCCCCAGTCCTACACATGGGTGGAGCATGGTGGGGTGGGCACTCCAAGGCCTTTGGGTCCCTAAAGAGGAGATGTGGGGCAGTGCCAGGAGAACCCCAGGGGAGCAGGGTACCCGGGTCCTTGCACCCCCAGCCCCCGGGGGTCACAGCTGCTTGCAGCCCCCAGGGTCCCTGTGCATGTGCGTCTGGTCACGCTCCAGGAGCCTCCACAGGGCTCAGGGATGCTTTGCATGGGGAAACTGAGGCACCGGGGGGGGGGGAATTAAGTGGTGTTGTGTGTCCCTGGGAGGGGTATCTGAGACCTGCTGCTCTCGGGTCATGTGTGGTGGGGCTGGGAAGGGTTAAGGGAAGCGGCGGCCCCGAGCTGTCTCGTTGCCAACGGAAACCAGACATGAGGTAATCAGGGACGAACTTGAACTTGGGGCTTGGGGTTGGGGGGGGGAGAGAATGGGAGGGTGGCAGAGGACCACCCCGTGGGGTCTTCAGCCCTGCCACCCCCTGCACCCATCCCCCAGGTGGGACCATTCCCCAGGAAGCGTCACCTTCACTGTGGAGGTGCAGAGGGACCAACCACCAGGGGGGGACACGGGTGCAGAGGACTGACAAATTCAGTGCAGCAATGGGGACAACAGCTCCGTGGGGGTGACAAAGGGGGGGCTGGAGTGGCTCCACGGGGCAGAGCACTAACGGCGGCCTCTCTCCTCTCTCCTGGCAGTCCTGGTACCTGGGATAACCGCCGCCGTGCCGCCCCTTCGCCTCCCTTCTCCTCTGCTTTAGGCACCCCCAGAGGAACATCCCCGTCCCCGAGCACCAGGCCAAGCCTTGCGGTGACGACGGAGAGCGCGGACTCACCACGACGATGACGACGACGACGACGACGACGATGACAAGCAAAACCCACACCCAAAGGAAAGAGCGAGGGAAAGGAAGAAGGAAAAGGGTCAAACTTTTTTTTTTTTTTTTAAAAAGGAAAAACAAACACACACACAAAAAAAAAACCCAACAAAAAAAACAACAAACAAAACAACAACCCGCCCCAGGAGGACCTTCTCCCCCCCCCAACACACACCCCAGCGATGCGCCAGAAAACAAAGAGACGGAAAAAAAAAAAAAAAAACCTACAAACAAAACACTATTATTTGTCCCGTCGGCCGGTGCCGTGCTGAGACCTGACACAACTCGTGCCAGCGATGCCTCCCGGAGCGGCAGCGGGGCTGCGGCGCCAGAGCCCTGCCGGCCGCTGGCCGGAGGGTCGGATATGCAAACGGCTCTTGACTCTCTCGTTCTTGCCTCTATGTGAGTAGAAAAGATCAAACGACCCCCTTCCCCCCCTTCCCCACCGTCCCCCCCAGCCCCACACAGACTCTCGGGGGGCCCCGGGGCAGGGGGGGGATGCGGAGTTGGGGGGGGGGGACCTCTCCCGCCGCCATTCCCCAATGGCTGCGGCCGCACTCGCTGTTGGGGCAGCGGAACGCCCCGTCCCCGGGAAAGCACCTCGGGGACGGGCGACGCCGTGAATCCGTGAGGTGACACGGTGACACGGTGACACGGTGGCCCGCTCGGCGTGGCACGAGCAAGTGTCACAAGGCAGAGGGGGCTTGGGGCCACGGAGGGTGCACGGGCACGGCCAGAGGGTGGTGGTGGCACCCTGCTTCCCACGGGGACGTGCCCCCCACAGCCCCAGGGGCTGCCACCCTCACGCTGTGGCACCGGTCGCCATCTCTCTGCAATGTCCCCCCCCCGGCGTGCGCCGACCCCACGTGTGTCCCTGTGTGTGTGTGTGTCCCCCCACACTGCGTGTCCCTACGCCGGGGGAGTTGGGGGGGAGGGTGGGGGTGGCAGGAGTTGGGGGGGGGTCGTGCGTCCGTGTGTCTGAGCTATGCATTCCTGTGGACAGGTGCCAGGTGGGTGGCGAGGAGAGGGTGCGCTCGTGTTGCACATTTTGTAGGAAATGCACTTTTAAGAGGGAATTGTCAAAAAAAAGAAAAAGAAAAGAAAAAGAAAAACCAAAACTGAAACCAAACAAACAAGAAAAAGAAGAAAAGAAAAAAAAAATCACAAAAAAGGAGGAGGAGGAGGAAGGAGGAGGAAGAGGAGGAGGAGAAAGAGCCCCTGGCACTGGCTTGCTGGGATGGCTGGTTTGGGGGTTTTTTGGGGTTTTTTTTTTTTTGGTTTTTTTTTTTTTTTTGAAAATACAAAAGGATGGAGAAAAGGAGCGAGGCCAAGGGCAGAGCCAGCCCCACAGAGCCCCCGGCCCCACGGAGCCCCCAGCCCCACGGAGCCCCCGGCCCCACGTCAAGTGCCTGAACTGTGGCGGGGAGGGGTCCCGGCCCCCCCGGAGGAGCCCCCGGCCGGGGGGCAGCACTGGAGGAAGCCCCCGGCTGTCCCTGTCCCACACGATGGCAACGTGGCCGAGAAGGGGCCACAGGGACGTGGCAGTGCCTTAGAGCAGAGTGAGCCCCGTGACAGCCGAGGAGGAGGAAGATGACGAAGGCACCCGGTGTCTCCAGCGAGAAAGTGGCGGCCACAGAGGAGCCTGGTCCCAGGTGGGTCCCCAAAAGGACCCCATGTCCCAGGGGACACCCCCCGCGTGATGACGGAGAGAAACCACCATCCGGGGAGCAGGGGAGGCCACCGCCGCCACCAGCCTGGTCCCCAGAGCTGCCCCATGGACCACCGGCATCGCAGCCACCCCCCCCATCCCGCTGGCCACCCCGCTCCCCCCTGCCCCCCCCGGCAGCTTCCACCCCCCCACACCTCCCCCCCGGGGACTGCACGGCGAGGCCGGATCCTGCCCGCCCGCAGCACGGCACCGGGGAAAGGGCTGACGCAGGAAATCCCGGGAGACGAAAAAAATCATTCAAAAAGGACAAGAAAAGGAGAAAAACTCACCAAAAAAAAAAAAAGGAAAAAAAAAAAAAAACAAAAACCAAACAAAAAAAGCGCTTGGCGGAGAGGGAAACCTAGGTTTTTTGGGGGTTTTTTTGGTTTTTTGTTTTTTTTTTTAAAAGATCTGAGAAAAGAAACACACGGAAAAAAAAAAACAAAAAAAGGACAAAAAATACAAAAAAAAAAAAAGAGACAAATAAACTGCATGGTGCTTTAACAGGATCTGGTGACCTGGCTCAACCCAGCCGCCGCTGGCTGACTCTGTGCATGGCAAGACTGTATTAACCGGCTCTACCTTCCCCCCCCCCCCCCCCCCCCCCCCCCCCCCCCCCCCCCCCCCCGCCCCCCCCCTCCCCCCCCCCCCCCCCCCCCCCCCCCCCCCCCCCCCCCCCCCCCCCCCCCCCCCCCCGCCCCCGCCCACCCCCCCCCCCCCCCCCCCCCCCCAAAAAAAAAAAAAAAGAGGAAAAAACAGTTGCGGAGAAAAAAAAAAAAAAAAAGCCGTAAAAAAAAAAAAAAGACAAGAAAAAAAAAAAAAATCCATGTTTTCCTAATTTGCACGAAATTTTATACCACATGATGTGCCTTGCCTTCCAAGACTAAGTATTACCGGAGCCGATATCAGTGCGAGGGAGTCGCTGCATGCCCGGGGCTCCCGGGGGGCCGGGGGGGGGGGCCCGGGGGCGGCCGCCCCCCCCCGCTTCGCCTCCTGCATGGCTTCTTCTCGGCCGGAAAAAAAAAAAAAAAAAAA
>BJBW01021673.1:6913-17642 GCA_004320125.1 Scolopax mira
GGCTTCTTGGTTTGTGGTTTGTGGGCACAGGGCTGGCACCCAGCGCCAGAGCTCCCCACAGGCAGTGTGTGGAGGAGCAGAGCAGAGAGAGGGGTCTGGCACATCTGGCACTGCAGCAGCCCAGCCAGACCCTTCCCCTGCCCCCAAGCCACTGTCCCCGTGGCCAGGCAGCCAGTGCAGAGACACTCCACTGGGCTCGTCCCCGCACGGCAGCAGTGGAAGGTCCAACAGGGCTTGTGGCCCTGGCTCCCTGAGGGCTGCCAGGCCCGAGCCACCACGGCACTCTGCACTAATGACAGCAAAGCACGGCTCGCTCTCAATCAACAGCATTAATAATAGCAACTAGGGATTTTTAGTAGAGCCTGTTGTGATAGGACAAGGATTAATGGCTTTAAACTAAAAGATAGGAGATTTAGACTAGATATAAGGAAGAAATTCTTTGCTGTGAGGGTGGCGAGACCCTGGCCCAGGTTCCCAGGACAGGCTGGAGACAAGCTTATGTTCACCAGGTCTCAACCACAGAGCACAGCACCACACTCACTCTGTTTTGGAAATAAAACTAATCTTTCTATTACAGAATAGAATTACAGCAGATTTTTTCCCCCAAAATGACTAAAGCTACTATGTGGAGAGGTGTATACCTCCCCAGCCTGACCTCTGTGAGGTTTATTAGCTGCTTAAGTCATGAGCCATCACACTGCTTTTGCCACTCTCCGGTTTAACACAAGCTTGCAAAAACTGTGTGTGAAGGAAACACATTTTAACTTTCCTTTATTTTGATGCCCATTTTCAGATCTCTGTAGTTTCACAATGTCCATATTTCACTAAAATTAAAATGGCTGCATTGCAAAACACATCCAAGACAAAAAGTTTTAATTAAGCCTTTTCTTATAAAAAAAAAACACACCACGGTTTTCACAATCATGACAGAAATTCTTTAAAAATGCATCTTCTTCAGGCCAAGTTGAAAGTGCTCGAACGTGCTGTGTCTGCAGGCCCTGGGCACAGGCTGGCGAGAGGCTCCCACCTACTCACATCCACGGGGCTCAGAAATTGCTTCCACACGCACACGTTACAGCTGGGTTTGTGTCCTGCTCCCTGCACTCCCCAGAGCCAGGCTGTGAACCTGGCGGGGCCCTGCCGAATTCCAGTCCCAGACCCACATAAAGCATCAGGAGCCAGACAGCCATTAGCAGGAACCTAAACTGCCCTGGGTTTTGGGAACGGCTGTTTTCGCTTATGGTTTTTGATTTATACCTCATAACTGCAAAACTAATGAGATTCTAATGAAAAGTGGGACATTATTCATTTGTTTTCCCCCCAGGAGGTTCGGTTTATTTTCAACAAGCATGCTACTGATTAAAACAAGAGGTGATGGTTTTAAGAAGCTGGAACATAAACCTGCTCCCAAATGTGAATGGTCTAAAACGATACTCCGGCTTCTTTAGTTTACAGTTTCACTGACTTCATCTAAGTTGTTTTGTTTAAATATATATATTTTTTTTTAACATGTTTACTACATAAACAATGAACCTCTAATTTGTAGATCAATTAATTGCACCAAAATCTTTACAAAAAAAAGAAGAGCCATCCCTCTGGCTGTTTCTTTCCTGGTTTTCTTTCTTTCCTGTCCCAAACAAATCAGTCAAAACACCTGCATGGATGAAAAACATAAAACTATTTGCAACTGGTTTTAAAGACTGATTGGCACTTACAATTGAGAAACTAAATACAAAGTAAGGTACACAGATGATTAAAAATATCTATCTATATAGTTCTGCTCACAGAAAACCTGGAAATCCAACCTCATGTATAAGATGCTTGTAGAAATGCACTCTCTGAATATCAGCATTAGACTAAGTCACCACTTTGAAAATAATTTTACTAATAATGCACTGCAAAAGGTCTGGAGCACAATGGTAAAGCTTCACATCTACAAAGCTTTCCAGAATAATTGTTAGTGAGCCATATACTTAACATTTTCTAATCTCCACTGAGAGTGCTTTTCATTGCTGCCTTTCATACTCGGTATAATTCAGATAGCGCAGAGCTCCCGAAACGCACTGTGTTACATCTAGAAAGACTCTGATCTGAAATTTAATCCCTCAAAACAATAGGGTCACTGAGAAATGAAACACTAAACCAGAGCTTTTAAATAGGCATTTAAATTAGGAAATTAGTTCTATAAACATAAAGCATTTGAACTGTCCATTTGTTATGGATAACGCAGCGGGGCCGCCAATTACTAAAGTCATGGACTCCAAATTGGCAGCGTTTCTTTCCAACATTACATCAAAATCCTGACTCCAACATGCAGGAATTTAACTCCTCAAGGTACAAAACAGAAACGCACCAACTATGAATTCCGGAGTGACAATTTTAATACCTTATTCATTAAAGAGCATTCATTTACTGACTCATGGCTACGTTGCACAATTCAAATTTTTATTAAAAGATTTTGGTTGCAGAGAGCAGCTTCTCTTGAGTTTAGGTTTGCCCAGTCCCTTCCCTCCAACTCCTTCCTTCTTTTCCTCTAGGCTAAAAGTTGGGTACTAACAGCACTTCTGTCCTTCAGGCATTTCAGCCCAGCAAACAGGATTACCATGAGGTTTTTGGGGAACAAACAATTCAACCTGCTAAGCCTAAAACACCCGTTTCTTTTTGGAGGCGATAACCAATTCAAGAAGTGCTCCTGCAGCATTCAGCTGAAGATGAATGTCCCACGAAGAAAGCCCAAGAAAGATAAGTTGTTCCACCCAACTGAACAAACATTTCCTCACAGTCACACCCTCTTCACATAAAAGCAGGAATCTTTCTAAACTCACACTGAACAATTCTAGTGGAAGGTCACAAACAATAACAATGGATAATTAAAACAATAATCACGCTTAGTAAAACAAAAAATTAAAAGTAAATTGCTCATCAGTTTTTTTCAAACTGCCCAAGCCTCAGTAAGAACATGTTTTGGACAGAAGAGAATTTGAACTTGAAAGATTACAACAAGCTGTTATTCATCGAAAAATAAATAATCTCCCCCCTTTTGGTATTGTGGGATTCTCGATGCAGCAGAGGGATTCTGTGGGACAAAGGAAGACAGAGCATAACAGACTTGTTGGAGAGGTAACATGCTAAAGTATTGGGTAATTATGCATATTCTTACAGCGCTAGGCAATTATCCATCCCTAAATCCAACAAATTTTTAAAAATTAATACAAATGAGGAAATCACAGTTTTCGCAACAGCTAACACAGTTTTTGCAACAGTTTTAAGAGGCTTAAATGAACCATCCCATTGGATTTTCTTTTTTAAAAAGTCCCTTATCCCTGAAAAAACCCTTCACATTCTTAGCTGTTGCATTTACAAAGTGTTTTACATCACGTCAAGCAGCCACAGTGTGCCATGAGTGCACACCTGCAGTAAGCTGGCACGAGGAGGTGATGGGAATTAGAACTAACCAACCTGAATTCATTGCCAAGATCCTGAAAACGTGTAATTCTCTTCAAACCTGTGGGGTTTGGGGTTTTCTGGTCTTAGAAAAATATTTAATTTAAAACAATGGAGAAACGTGATATAAAATACAATGTAATAAATACCAAGGTTATCCGTGGGATGGTAACTACAGGGCTATGTTAACTGTAATTCTAGAGGCACTATCACAAGTGAGACAGAAGCTTTTGAGTCAACTCTCAACCCATGAGTGAGACAACCAGCACCAACGCTCGGCATCATTTCTCAGGCACTGTCTGAGAAACCACTACTGGATTCTCCTGGGAGAGCTCAGAGGAACCTGGGACTCAACCATCCTGATTTAAAGCTGTCCCTTTGACTAAACAGATCTTCAGACAAAAGGCGCTGCTCCAGACCCCTTCTACCTCCGGGCTGAGCTCCCCCTGGCTCACGGTGCATCCCACCTGGCTCAGCTCCCACAGCCCTCGGCGCTCCCACCTCGAAGGTGCAGGAATGGGAGTAGTGTTGGGACCACCATAAGGATTAAAAAAAAAAAAAGGTATGATAATTTCTCTGAAAAATACAGCTAGTATTTTAATTTGGAGTTTTCCGTGAGGGATAAAATCAGATGAAGAACAGCTACAATTCTGCAAAACAACTCCTTTCCCAGAGTCACCACGTTCAAAATCGAGGGTGAGGCACCAAAACACACAACAGTTCTGAGACGAGAAGCCATGAGGTGAGAAAGCAAATGTATCAGGCAGTGTTACTGTTTTTTCAGATGGGAAACTGAAACACAAAGAGAGACAGGAGGTTTCCACTACCACGAGGGACACATCTTCAGATCTCAGCAACTTGAAGCTTATTTTTTATTTTCTTAAAGTGTTCAGCTTGACCACACAAGTGGTACTGCTACAGCTCTGTTGCTCTAGGTTTGTCATCAAGTATCTTTTATTAAACTATCCCCAATGAGGATGGTGGAAAAAATGATGAAATGTTTTAGGCAAAGAAGCACATCGTGGGTAATACAGCATAAGAGATTTTGTACCATTTAAACCTCCTCTTCTCTCCCCTGATCCTGTTCCACAGGTTATAAACTACTTACCTGGCTCTTTCCTCCCGAGAGAGGATTCTCTCAGGGGACCCCTCTATCAGGGGTCTCCCCCCACACTACCTTTACTCCTCTCTATTCCACAAGTCCCATCGCTTTTTCCTTTCAGAAGGAATTGAATTGAAACTCTGAACAATTGCTCTGAGTGTGCTTAGCTTCGAGCCAGCTGCCTCTGTATGAAACCTCTATGGAGGAAATAAGAATAAAAGTCAGGGTTTTGTAGGAATGTGGTATTTCCTTTTCTCCTGCAATACCCTGCTCGGTTCCCTCTACACCCCCTGGTTACGGTAACAAGTGAGGCAGAGCTTTGACAGACAGGAGCTTTCTTAACTCCACACTCCAGAGCACATTCATCTTCAACACCCTGAAAAGCAACAGTTCTTTGGGAAAAAAAGAAGAAAAAAAGTTGGTATGTGGTCATGTAATTAAAGACTGTCATAATTCACACCCACATTGTGGTAGGTTGGTGTTGTGCAGGCATCTTAACTCCACCATTTCCTCATTTTAGGCGACTTGCATCTGAAATCTAAATAATGTTTTTATCATACGGCGCCATAAATTAATTGTGCAGAAAAAGTAATATCTTTAAAAAATAATTCTTCAGAATGAAAGCCCATCTAGATCCCTTGCTAGGACTCAGCCACAATCCCTGGCTCCCCATTCACATACCAGTCCCGGAACAGAACCACATCTGTGAACAAGCTTGAGTACATAAGCACTCTCACTGTGCTTAAAATTAAGCACATGATAAAGCACTACACGCTTTAACAAATCAAAGCTACAGAGAAAACGCACGGGGCTGAGATCAAAGAGAAGAAACTGTAAAGTGAACGGCTTCAGAAAGGACAAGCCCGGCATTCACACCATTAGAGGTTAGCACAGAGGCTTTTTCCTTCTCATTCTTACACTAGACAAATGAGGAATAATATTGACGCCATTAGCAATAACTGGGAGATAAGGGCATTGTTTTCCCTGCGAGGATGGATGCCTCCCTGCCCGGGCGGAGGATGGGTTAGTCGCTATGGAGCCAGATCAAAAGCCGTTGTTAAGGGAACAAGCAGGAAAGGTAAAACAATGGCTGAGATAAGAAGCATCTCAACAAATATGCAACCAGACTTGTGGGTTTATAGCTGCGAGGAGGCCAGAGTCTGGCCCCCACCCTCATAAGGCAGCGGCTTTGCCAAGGCTGAGCAGCAGGAGATCAAAGGGAGCTGGAGCGCCGGGGGCCAGAGGAGGCCGGTGGGGCGGCTGGAGACCGCCCAGGGCGCCAGCACCGGACCAAGGGACCGGGCTGCCAGTGAGGACAGCAGCTCGCCAGCCACAACTCACCCTCAGCAGAGCCTTCCCAAATGAGAGAGAGAAGAAAAAGGTGACAGTAAGACCCCCACGTATAGACCTTTTGCTCTCCGAGCTCCGGAGCAGGAGGCACTGCCACTGCCCCATGAAAGGCAGAACTTCATGATAGAGAGGGGCTCATCAAAGCCTTCCAAAGTAAGAGTTCTTGCAAGCGGTCAACTTCTCCATCACAAGATCCAGTCTAGTGACCTTCACCCAAATACTCCTTCTTTCTAGGAATTAATGACAAATTGTTTGCCCGCCCTCGTAACCCAGAACTCGGTTCTCCCACGGCTCCGTACCGAGGGTGCACTCAGCAGCGCATCATCTGTTCCTGCAAGTCATAAGCTACAAATTGAAGAAACACACCAGGAGCTAAAATGAGTTTCCGAGAACAAAAACAGCTGGTAAAGAAACAAAAGCCAAATATTCTCCTGGCTGCTGGCTGCATTTTTTTTTTTAATTTAGTTTAAAACAAAATGAAAAAAATCTGCTTGGAACCCAAACAGTCTCTAGCTGGAAATGTGGTGTCTAGCCTGAAAAACAGAGGCTTGTGGACACCATGCCAAGCAGCACAGGATTCCCATGGACCTGGTGTTTCTCAAGCCCTTAATGTGGTTCAACTTAGGCAAGTGGTTTTAGGATTCCCAGTTTAAACTCTACAACAGACATCTGCAATTCATTCTAGTTTCTTATTTTATTTCTTACTTCTCCAACCAACTCAAAATCATTTTACAAGTTCCTGCAATCCGGCACTAATCAGTTACTCATGCCACAGGAGTCCCTGCTTCCTAAGAAGAGTTCCCTTTGCACAAGAAGCCAAGATGTGCATTTCGTCAAGCTGCATTTTGCCAGAAACAACAGTAACTACCTGATAAAATAAGAATGCCTGGCAGTGTGTAACACCTGATTGCAAGACACAGAAAACTTCCATCCAAAAACATCGAGCGCCAACGATTTTCTACACCTCTCCTGCCAGACTTACCACAGTAAATGGACTCCTCTGCTAAAGGACTAGTGCCATCGCTCCCTCTGAGAGGGGGATTTGACCAAGCAGCTTCAGGGAAAACCTAGGAGACATTTTCATCCAGCTGTTCGGAAGGAATTCCCATTTGAGAAACACCACTGGGTTAAAACCTTTAGTGGAAAGGTACCAAAAATCAGACTGGGACTATTTGCCCCTGCGCAGCCGAGTGGGTGGATGAACTGGAGAGGGGACGTAGCAGCCAGGGCAGCTCTTCTCTGAGGTGACTCTGACTCAGTAAGAGTCTTGTTGTGTACCAATACAGGTTGTGTATTTTAATGCTGCTGTGTATTTTAGCACCAGCGCCTCTGAAGAAGCAGCATCACCACCTGCTGCCCCCCCATGGGGACACCCCGCTGGAGGGGCACGGGGCAGACATGGGAGGCTGAAGCGGACACATCCTCTTCCTCACTCTGATGTAGATCAAAACCACAGGTGTCGGGTAATCCCTGCTCCTGGCTTCCACGACAAGGTTCACTCTAATACAGAAATGCAGTCAGCAGAGAGCACTGAAGTTTCCAGGGAGCTGCCAGCCTGTCGTCACTCACCTGTGACACCTTCCCCTCACTCCGCCGGGGAGCTACACACCTGACCAGAACAAGGAAGTTAGAGCAGCATTGCTCAAAAATGTTCTCTTGCTGCTGTTGGACACAAACAATTCTTTCCTGGCACCACTACATACCGTGGCACCATCACAGGATCCAAGTGTGAACATTGACAGGGCTGCTTTTTTGCAGTTTTTATCTCAACTGCTTGAAAATCTCAACTGCTTCCCTTCCCAGTGCTTTCAAGACAAAGCTTGTACAAAGATGAGAAGCAATAGACTCAAGTTTCAACCAGACAAATTCTGATTAGTTACTGGGGGGTGGTGGTGGTGGTGGGGAATTCACAGTAGTTATCAAACATTGGAGCAGGTGACCGGAGATGTTGTGTATTCCATCCTTGCACGTATTAGATATGAGGATATATTTCTTTACTGAAAGGGTTCAGGCATTGGAATGGGCTGCCCAGGGAGGCTCCCCCCAGCCTTGGCCTGAAATAACCCCAAAGTCTCCAACTTCCTGCCGTGGTGCAAGAGCTACACTTGACAGGACTGGAGAGGGGGCAAAGAAAATTAATTCTGGCAAGAGGGCGGCTATAAAACTCATTTGCAGCTCTGATTTATTTGCTTGCTGAGCCTCAGGAACTACACATGATTACTATTTAGTGCTGAAAGGTTATTTTGCAAATATGACCTTATTTAACCATTAAGCACTCCTGTTTGTAAGCCCTGTAGGTTTTAGGCTCACCCAGGGTATTTTAAATCTCCCTCAACTGTGAAGCACCAGGAGCCATATTGTTCACCAAGAAGCCTCCTCAAGGAGTCCTCTTCCAGGAGATCATCTATCTCCCTGTGTATCCAACGCTCATTCCTGCATCCAAGTCCAATGGTCAATTCTGAAATCTCTACTGAGGAATTTCCCCACAGTTACCCAAATGTCAGATCCTACTGAGACCTGAAGGCACTGCGGGTACTTTGTTGTCATTCCGAAGGCTCCGGCAAAAGGATAAACAAAGCCACCACCAGGATGACATTGTAAAAAAGTGTGACTCTGTAAAAACCCCGGAGTTTTTATACTGACAGCAGCAACCACTGCAGCATTGAATTTAAACACTTCAATGATGGAGCTTTTCCCAAGAAGGAAGGAGAAGTCACTTCCAAAACAGGATGTGTGTCAGTAAAACAAGTAAGTGTAAGTCACCAGGAAGAAGGAACATTATTCTTTTCTATTCACATCATCTTCATAACCAAAAAAGTTTACAACTCATTCAGCCTTTTTGCAAATAGACATTTCCCAGTGTCAAATTATAAGCAAACAGTCAGAGAGAGATAGTGTTTGCCATCTAGTATGCTGCTGCTTTCTATCATCTCTTTACATTTATTAACAGATTATAATCTGCTGTAACTGGGTTTGAACACATTTTTCTGAGTCTTCTAAATTGATTTACTTTTTTTTTTTACACCTTTTCTGGTGTCTTTTCATACAGGTAATCTGCAGTCACTGTCCTGAAGTGACAGCTCTGCACTTGCCAAATGCATTAATAATGGTTAAATGACCCAATGTAAAGAAAAGTATGAACAAGAGGTGGGGAGACCCACAGCTGCCTCGTCCTGGCACATGAGTGGGAGCACACGGGCTGCCTTACTCTGATAGACACCGGGGTTACAGCCCCCTTGAAGAGCCCATGAGATGATACCTGAGATCATGGAAAAGATGCAATCACTGCTAGGAATCATCACTGATCTTCTGCTGTCTTCAAAAGCAAGCAGAATCCTTCCAGAATTTCAACATAAATAGCTCAAATTTTCAGGGCAGAAGGAGTTTGAATCCGAGTTAAATATTCACACTTTCCAGCACATTCTCATCCCCGTATCAGAACCTTTAGCTATTGAAATCAGCCCCAATTCTGTACATTTTTTCAATGGAGAAAGCACCAGAGCTGAGCTGGATCCGGCCCTCAGGTCCCTGCCAGGCACACAGCCATCATGGGCAAGTCCCCACCACAAAATCCTGATGGGCTTCAGAAGATGGAACCAAGCATTAACCGTTACACGTTGTTCCACAGCACGTGTCTCCAGGGACTCCACTCCACAGCAGAGGGTACATGGCAGGAGGATGCTACAACCTCCCTCCTCCTCCCCGCTTCTCCTGGGTGGAAGATTCTCCATCTCAGCATCTCAGAGATGTCTTCAGCGAGGGCTGGTGGTACCAGATGTCTCCCCCACACCAGCTTTGTCTGCAAAGGGCCTTCAGCTCTCTCTGTGAATGCTCCTCCCATAGCATCGCCCCAAAGTCAAGAAAGGGGGCAAAGGCTCGATACCAAAACCTCTGTGGTTGTGATTCTGTCAATCATTTGGGTAAATGATTCTTGACCAAAGACAATGGTACAGGGGGAACAACTGGACCAAAAACCAGGTACCTGAAACCTTAGTGGGCTGGTTGCCCAAGAAACTTGGCTATATTGCATGAAATGAAGCCTAAAGGTGAATTTGACTAATTTTAATATAAAAACCACTCCTCTAGAAGTGAGGACACCTCAGTTTGAAGACCCTCACCCTCTGAGCCTGTGCAGTACAATTAAGAGACACTGGACCTTTAACTGAAGACGAGGATGTTTTATACCAGTCAGCTTCAAGACAGGACATGATGAGCACCAGTAAGAAGTTGATAAACAATAACTATGTTAATTATGCTAATTTACAATGTATAAACAAATGACTGGTTCTATGCTGGGCGTGCTAGCTTTGCAGAAATACCCCCAGCAACCTTTTCTGGACAGAAGTGCTAAGAAATAGCTACTCCCTCGACCACGTGTTAGTGGCTCACACACCGGGTAAGTGGTCCCGTGTGACTGGGGACAGGCTGTTGGAGTGGGAGAAGGAACACAGGATCCATGCCCGATATGGCACAGAGATATGGCACAGAGATATGGCACAGAGGCATCAGTGTGCAGCAACGTCCATACAACCTACACGTGTGTTGCCGACCTCATCACCATCGCACTGAGAGCCACAAACTTCAGACACAGCAGCAATGACTAGACTGCTTACTGGAGGAAAAATGCTTTCAAAACTAAAACTAAAAGTTCTGCTTTCACCCTTTCTATTCAACAGAAAGCTATAACAATTAAGAGATCTTTAAAAAAGTGAGCCAGAAGCTCATTTCATTGCATAGCTCACAGGACAGGTACAGCTTCACCACCAGGCATCTGTTAGTGCTGTCCTTGTTGACTTCATAGAATCATAGAATCATCTGGGCCGTAAGGGACCT
>BJBW01021681.1:245-32847 GCA_004320125.1 Scolopax mira
GAGAAGAGTTGACATGGTGCTCAGGGATATGGATTAGTTAGTTGGGTGGTGTTTTGCATGGTGTGGATGTGGTGGTGGTGTGTGTGTTTGGTTGGGTTTTGGTGGGTTTTTTTGTTTGGTTTTTTTTTTTTTTGGTTGGACTAGATGATCTTAAAAGGTCCCTTCCAACCTAGGTGATTCTGTGATTCTCTGAAATTCTTTGGGTCTTTTAAATCCTTTCTGATGAGAGCTTCAGTGATGAAAATATCACTCTGCTTCCTGTAACTGCAGGATTACTACCCTCAGCATAAAAAAAATAGTTTTCGTTTTGTGTTTTGGTTCTGTCTATAATGTGTGCAAGTCCTTTACCCTCCCTCCTACACAGGAGGAGGTAAATTACCAGCTGTGCAGTGCTGGGCTTAAGAGGACAAGAGGTGCTTTAAGAGATAAAGGAACCAGTTGAGGGGATAGGGTGACACCAGGTAAGCAGCTCTTCATTACTGGTAGTGATGAGTCTGATTCAGGAGCACTGTAACTCCTTACACATATCTCCTCAGCTAATTGGCCCCGTTGCAACTAGTCCAAAAGCCCTTGCTTGTGTCTTGTGGGACACTGTGATGTCCTATGGAGAGCACTAGTCAACTAGCACTGTGCCACGCTGCATTATAAAGTGTGGAAGTGCAACCCCCTTACACTGAAGCAGAGGCCATCTTCACTCATTTGACCTGTTACATTGACCTGTTACTGCTGCAGACCTTCTCAGGAGCTCAGGCATTTTGGCAGAGGTGTTTTGATGCCTTTGTGGATTACCAACAATTAAAACAGAAATCATGACACTTAATTTAGTGTTTAGCCTTAACATGTGAAAGCGTTAGTTTGTTCTGAAGACAGTGTTGCAACATTTATCTGAAAGCATGACATCTTCTAAAGCCAGCTTCATTTTCAGGGTCAAAGAGCTGAAGAAAGGGATTAAGTTTTCTACCCCCGTCACAAACAGGCAACGGACTGCTGGAAATGTGTCTCCAAAGCGTGTCCAAAACTCCATCTCTTTGCCACCCGGGGAAAAGAGCTCTCCAAAGAAAGTGAAGCTAGGCCTCCAGCATCCCTCAAATGCTACAAAAACAAAGGCATATCCTGCAGCACTCCAGCCACCCAGTGTCCCTTTTAGCTCTACCCCGAGGGGAAACAACAAAGGACATGCCTACAAAGGAAACCCCAGCTCACCATGGTTCCACCGTGCTAGCCCAGTGAAGGGAGTCCTACGGATAGCACATCCCCTGAGGAAGAAAGCTGATGATGTGTCCTCCCACTCTGAAAAGAACCCCACTGCGAAGGATTTCATTACCAAAAATGCTGCCACAGTGGAAACAAAGGAGAGTGTCCAGAGAGACAAGTACATGCAAGACAGACCACCTGTCCAGTGCCTGAAAGTCCAGACAGTGCAACCTGTTCAGAAACAGCTTGTTTCTAAAGATGATTTTTCCTTTGGAGATGGGGATCTGCCTTCTGATGGCAGACAGGAATGGGGAAACACCTTTGCAAAACAATGTGCTGAAAGCTGGACAAATCTGCCTCCCTTTCAGAAGGAAAGGGAAGAGCATTTACGTCTTTACCACCAGCAGTTTCAGCAGCCACCTATTCTACAGCAAAAATTGAACTATCAACCTCTTGAGAGATTTTTAATGCAGTACAAACCCCAGGAGATTCAAATGAAGCAGGAGCTGAGCCTTACTCCCACGGAAATACAGAGCAAAGAGGGGATGCAGCTGGAAGATCTGGATGACAGTGATTTCAGTGAAGATTCTTTCTCACCTGTCTGTAGTCAAACAAGTGTGAAAAGAAGAAACACCAACAAATGCAGTCAACATTCATTTTTCCTTCATCAAAGAGAACAAGGAACTGAAGAAGAGCAAAAAGGCCAAAAGCGACAGGACTTATTTTTTAAATACACAATACCCACACAAGAACATGAACTGGACGACAGCTGGGACTGTAGTAAGGGCAGCCCAAAGATGGAGGAATCCATGAAAAATGCAGGCTGCAATAAAACTCCATCAGACTGGAGCTATGATTTATCTATTGAGTCCTCTCCAAGCAATGCTGCAGAAAAACCTTACTGCCTGCAAGAAGATTCTGCTTGTAACTGGAAAATTGGCAAAGATTTCCTGGCTGATCATAAACAGTACGAATCCAAGCACAGATGTCTCGTTTACTCCAGTGAAGGCACCTTAACTCCAGAAAAGGATGCCTCAAGCTCATATATTTCTCCTGTGCTGAAATCAGGAACTCTAGAATGCAAAGAAATCAACCTCCACCATGAAGAGAAGGAAGAATCCACTTTGGATAGACAGGCTGCCCTTGCAGAAGATGTAAAATGGAAAGCTCGAAAAAATGGAGTTAACCATCATGGATTTCCCAGTTGTTCCACAGAATTCACTTCCGAGCTAGCGGGTCCTCTCATGGCATCCCTTCCTGACTATGAGGATACAACGGATACAGAGACAGTGTCTTCTTCCAACCAAGAGAAGTCTCCCCGTGTGAAGCAGATGTCAGCCAGGAACACTCATGGCTCCCAGAAGAGGTGTGAGGAGGATGGCTGGCAGTGTACGAGGAGCAGGGCTCTGACGGACAGCATGCTGGAACTAGGGGAGCAAATGCATCGTGGTGGAAGACACTGCATCCTGCTACATTCCCTACAGAGAGGGGACAGGTGGCTTTCACCCGCCTGCTGTGACGTGAAGCCATGCTGCTGCCTTGTAGGCTCAGGTGCACCACAGAAAGGAGTCGCTCTGGGTTTGTTTGTTGGAGGTGACCTGACAGAAACATCTGCAGCTGAATCCACGGGCTCCAGGGGAGAGAGAGAGGGTGGTTCTTTTCTCAGTAACTCAACGTGCAAAGACTGCACGGGTGGCAGACAGCGTGGTGCTGATGTCAAAGATAGTAGTGCTTACTCAGAAAAGTCTAACTCAGATCAAAGACCCAGTGCTGAGCTCGTGCCTCAGGAAATGAATGCCAATATACCTGAAAAGAGCTATTTTCCAGGTGCACCCTGCTTTCTCAGTGTGGGAAAGATGGATTACGCAGCCCAGCCCCCCTCTCAAGAAATCAGCCTGGCGTTGCAGCCCAAGTCAGCACTGAGGAATGAGGACTTCAGTCCCTCTGAAGACCCAGCCAAGTCATCGTTCAGCAATGAGGAAGTGGGTTTGGTAAAAACTAAATTAACGCAGAGTAATTTTACACCAGAGGCCTTTGCTGCAGATTCAGGATCTGGAACTGAAGATAATCAGCCATTAACAACTGCAAAGAGCCCCTCAGGCATGTCCAGCAGCAGCGCCCTAAGTGCTACGTCAGAGGTGGGAAAATGGCAGAGGGAGGCCCTTGAGAAGGCACAGTAAGTTTTGCTTGTCACTGAGGTTTGTCATGAAGCTTAGAAATTTGAGAAATTTAATACACCTACCTTTATTTGTGTATCATACTCATACGTACTTTAAAAAACAATGGAAAATCAATCTATGAAATAATTATTTAGTAAGATTAACAATGATTTATAGTCATTATGGAGGAATGACAGCAGCTCTGCCTGCTTTTCAGCAAAATGACTAGTAGCCTCGTGGTTGCAAGCCATTTCACCAAGTAATTAGGCAGTATTTTTTGCTCCTAGGCTTCCCTACAGTAAAAAGCAGAACATAACCCCTGTGCTGCCTGTGCTCAAGAGGGGTCACTCCTCTCTGAGCAATCCTCAGTCATCAAGGTCATCTTTAACCCCAAACCAGAGCAGCCCACTGCACTTGAAGGAGCACTGGTGTGCACTGTGAGAATGCTAGGGACATTCACACAGCAAGGGTTCTTCTGGGGTGTTCCTCCTTCTTAAAGGTTTATTGAGGCTGAGGGTAATTGCAGACAGTGGTAGCACAGCAGGCTGTGTAACCAGTGGTGTGTTTTGTGCTCATCAGACAGGCTGTAATTCGGGCCCATCGGCAGCAGCTGGATGAAATGGCATCCTTGTGCTTCAAGGAAGAGTGCTTGATAAATCAGATGTCAGCAATGGTGAGTGTTTCAGACGATTGTTTTCCAGTGCCTGTTGAACCCACATAAATTAATCTTAAAGATTATTAACTTGACTTAATGATGTGACGTTCCTCGTCAGTTCTTCCTTGTTCTGTCACGCCTCTCCCTGAGTCCCAGGGGAGGCCACTTGTTTTTAGAACCTGTTGTGTCTCTGCCAGGTCCCTAGGGAAGAAGGACACTGATGGGCCAACTCTGAACCTCTTGTCTCTGATAAAACAGCTTTCTCTTCTCTTGTGTCATGGGTACCAGGCTATACTAAACAGGGCCTCTTTCTACGTGACATTTTTCTCCTTACAGGCTGGGGAGAGTAAGTCAATTCCACAGAAAACAGCACACCCCTAAAGCATGACACTGGGATGTCACAGCTGGTGGCCTAGTGACACATTGCCTCATCCTTCTGGGAGTCCCCTTGCCTGTCACGCCGCAGATGTGCCAGCCCCTGGCCCCACACACCCTGGTGCTCCCATCACTGTGACCCGTGCCCTCACAGGCTCTTGGCTTTTGTCACTCAGGTGTCTCATGGCTTGCCCTTGCCTCGATGGCAGTAGCGTAGGCTGGACCTAAAGACTGGCACCTGCAATGGCCCCACCGCTGGCCAGGCACCCCCAGTTCTCTTTCTCCTGCATCCAGACAGAGGCATGTCACAGCTGTGTGACAAGTCTCATCTCTCACCCAGCCTATTAACAATTCCCAGCAGGAACCTCTTGCCTTCCCAGTTCCCTCGTCTTATCAGTAAAGCCAAGCTCCATTACTGCTTCCATTATCAAACCATTTTAATTCCTATCACAGTTCTGATCTGAAGTGCAGCTACAGGGACTCTTGCCTCAGGGGTTTCAGCATGTGGCTTATTGCTGTGATTTCCAGTTGCATTTAATGTGTTACCAGACAACACAGAAGCAACACAGGAGCCATATTAGTTTTATGGCAGAGAATGCAGTGATAGAAAGCAGCATTTTTTTAAAATTTTTTTTAAAGCTTTTTGAGATTGTTTATCCTAAGTCCATTGGTTGTTGGACACCAGCCCTCCTCCCCATTTATTTATCCCTTGCAGCAAGCAATCATTTTCTGGATAGAAGAATTATGATGAGCTTGCCATGGCTCTCAGCAGCGTACGAATAACCTATATCACATCCTGTAGTGTTACTTCACAGCATGACCTTTCTTTGGGCAATGAAATCAGCTTGGACTTCCCGAATCAGTTTCACTCCTTCCACTTTCAGGTGGTTGCAGCTTCTCCAGCCATGAAACTTTGGCCGCGGGAGAGATTCCTGCCAGGACTGGCCACATGCTGAAACAAGTGGTATTTAAAGGGTGTAAGAAAAATATGCCAGAGCAGCTGGGCCAGTCTGCTTTACAGTTCTGTTGTTCCTACAAAACGAAGATACAGTGCACAAGATACAGACAGCTAGAGTTCCAGCAAATAAGCTTTTGAATAATTGATTTTCACGTGGTGGCAGTTGAGGTCCCCAGCCCTGAGGGTCTTAGACATTGACCTTATGACGAAGGGTACCAAGCTCTGCTCCTCAGAAGAGGAGAGCAAATCTGAACACACCTTGATTAATACAAGTCCTGCTTAAAAATAACCGCCTCCATTTCAGTTCTAATCACGGTTTCATATCACTTTTTATCCGTGTGGCAGGTTGCTATGGAAGGCAGAGTTCTCCTTGGCCGAGGCTGATATTTCTCATGTCTGATCTAGCAGACCTCTAGCTGTGCAGGAGTGGGGCCAGCCCTGTGACCTGGGCTGTGAAATGGGTTATTCTGTCTGGTCAACACGTGGCCCTACTCACCATTTAAATTCACAGTTGATAGGTCCAGCAGAGAGGTGTCAGGAACAGAGTTCAGTACATGGTAAAACTGCATGTCACGTGACCTGTCCCTATACCAAACCTTTGAAAAGCTAACCCAGGTAGAAAGGTGATTGATAACAGATGCTTTACACATTTTTATTAGTTTTATTTTTAAACCATGATATTAGCTGTAATCTCACCAAGAGATAAAACTACCAGAGAAAGTTAGAGGCATTGAGCTTTGTTTGTGAGGGACTTCAATAAGGAAACACTGATTTTATCTGCTATACTGCAAAATGGAAAACACGTTTTTATGTACTGCTGCAGTGACTAAAATATGCTGATTATTTTTTTTCTTTCTTCTGCTGCTGTTGTCCTCTAAACTTTCCTTTTGCCTTTCTCACCAGGATTTTCAGCATTTCATGACCAAACTGGACGAAGTCTTGGTACTGAAGTCGAAGTGTATCCAAACGACCCGAGCCCAGCTCCAGCTCTGTTTAGCCCCTCCTGGCACTGACACGTCCCTGCAAACACCTCCACCAGTTTAAACCTTCTGTGCTTGCACCAGCACGAGAACAGCTGCAGAAACAGCCAGCCAGTGTTTGGCCACACTTGGTGCTGCCGAGCGTGGGTGGATTAGGGGATAGATTTTTGGTTTGATGTTTGTGTCTAGTGTGCATTTTAGATAAGGATGGAGAGAATTCTGAGTAAATGAGAGATGGCTACTTGGCACCACAAGCTTTTGTATTTCCTTAACACCAGTAAGCCATGTTCTTAAGAATAACAATTCAGCAGCCTTTAAATATCTCACTGAAGCAGCAGGCAGTTCTGTCCACTGTAGTCATAGCAGCTTCTCACGTGTTAAAGGCACATCTGTGTTTCCAAGAAAATAAGGGGGAAAGAAAAAACACTTTAAAGCCAAATAGAGGACTGAACGGAAACGCTCAAAAGCTATCCAGAAAAGTGTTTGCAAACAGAAGCCAGGAAAAAAAAAGAGGCATCACTGTTTGTTAAAGACAGTAATGGGAGTTCATGACAGTCAAGGCAGGGCAAGAAGTGCTGCCCCTTCAGGGAGAAGGCAAGTGATTGCCACATTTGTTCTGTGCTGGGGATGAACACTCTAGAGTTCCTGAAAGAGGTGGCTTAAGTCACAGGTAACGAGTGGTTTAGTAGGGACTTGGTACCAAAGGTTTATCTAGTGTGTTAACAAGCGTGTGGGTTTCACCCTGTTGCCAACAGCTTTTGCCCACTACCAGTGAGGTCTGATCCCTGTACGACAGTGCTCGCCAAACGGGTTGACAGAATTGATTTTTTTCACATCAAAAGAGGCAGTGGGACTCCAGAAGCTGCTTATGGCCCTGTGAATGCAGAGCTGGCATTTGAGTGACCAGCTGCAGCCCCTGCGAGAGCATCACATCCAAACGGCGAAACAAATCCACTCGCTGAAGCCACAAGTGACCTCGAAACACAGCTCGGCTGGCAACATGCTGTACAAGCACTCCCACCCCAAAATTAGGGCTGTGGCTGCACATTGGGCCATCTCCCCGCCTCCTCAGTAGCTCAATCAAAGCCTGCTCCGTGGCCATAAATGCCAAGGGCAAGGGGACAGGGCTGTCTGACCAGCTGTGGGTGTCACTGCCTGCTCCTACAGCCACCCCGAGCTCCAGCCCAGCGGCAGCAACACTCCCTTTCCCCAGCACTTTCTCAGAAAACAAGGCTACCAGGGAGATGCTGGGGAGTTTGGGGACTTTGGAGATGAGGAAAAGGCCAGCTGGGAGGAAGGTGAGAAGCCCAGCCAGCAACACAGAGCCAGGGAGGGAAACCTCCCCTCTGCATTCTCTGATACCGGGCGAGGAGCACGGGGCAATTCTACTTCCAGGTTTTTAAAGAGCAGGCTCAGCAAAGCCCAATCTTTCACAAGGGAGAACTCTTCACACCATAAACATCCTAAACCTCGGTAGTTTCAGAGACGATTCTAACAAGAGAGATAAATGACCAAAAATTTCCACGGGCAGAGGAGAGGGGAGTGAAGTCAGCTTCACAGCTGAGCCACCTCCAAAGCTCTGAGAAAGGCAAGTCTGTCAGCAGCTCCGAGCCTCAGCACGAGTTCCCAGGGCAGGAACTGCTCAATCCCTGGAGGAACGATGGCCAGGAACACTGAGAAACAACAAATAAACAGAACAACAACAACAACACAGCAGTTTTTCCAAGGTCTGAAAATGAAAATTTCTTTTTTTTTTTTTTTTTTTTTTACACTGGAGCCATCCAGCCACTCCACAAGATTCCAGCTTATCATATGTGAGATTTTATCATCAGTCTGTTCTCAAAATTTTATGAGACCCAACAAAAATAAATATAAATAAAAATAAATTTTTAAAAAATAGGAAAATCCACCCATCCTTGTCAAAAACAGGACTGCAGAGATGCTTGAAGTGCTGCACGCCCAGCCCAAAAGATACCAAAACTGGGCTTTGGTACGCCATGGGACTGGCCAAAACCAGTAACATTTTTCTCTCCACTCTTAAGGTTATTACCTAGATGCTGCTTTAATTTTTGTGTGAAAATGTGTTAAATGAGTGTTTTAAAAGTGTCATCCCCTTCCTGCTGTTTGATATTGCACTGATACATTTGATTTTAACTGCAACTTGACGAACCTGAGGAGTTTGCCATTACAGCAGAGTAAGAGATGAGGGGAGCCTGGCCACCTCCAACCCAATTCATCCAGAACTAAACTGGGATCCCTTGCTGTATTCAGGTGTAACAGAGACTATTAATGCGCGTGGCCAGATGCTTGATATTTTATTTGAATAATTGACATTATTTAAAATAAAGTTACATTTACTACAGAACTCTGGTGAAACTCGTTTTAAAGTAAAAGGTGATCAAAACACCCGTTTGTTTTGATTGTAAAAGACTAACTGAGGCTGGGCAGCAGTAGGAGATCCCCTTTCCCCTGGCCTCCTGGCTTCAGAAGCTGCCCTCCAGCCACACCAGCCAACCTGGACCACCTGAGGCACCAGAATGACCCTCTCACCAGGTTTTGCTGCACCCCCAGCAGAAGCCATCAGTCTCCCCACCACCTGGGTGGGTGACCTGCACTACTAAGGCTTCTCCAGCAGGTCCAGGCCACCACAGGAGCAACAAAGCCAGCCCAAGAGAGCTTCAGACATGCTACAGCCCCCTGCTGCCTGATAGACTGTAGGACCTCTCAAAAGAAGGCAGTGACCACAGCAGCACCTCTCGTCCCACCAGGCCTCCCGACATCTGCAGACAGAGTGGGAGCCCTTGGCAGCCACATGGGGGACCAATGGCTCTCCAGTGTGCTTCTCAGGCTGCTGCTGTCAGGAACCACCAGGAGGTAGTGCAGGGGTTCTCCAACTTGAAGCACAATTGCCAATGTTGGCTCTGCCCTACAGGTCTTCTCACGAGCCTCCCCACCAAGGCACCCAGATCTTGGTGTCTGGCACCAATTAGAAGGCAGCAGCACAACCCCTGACAACATTAAAGCTGAGAACCAGGTACATAAATCTATCTGACCTGAGAACCTAAGGGAAAGCCCTAAGGTCTCAGAGTGTGACCAGGCCCACGGTCATCTCACCAGTTAGCAGCAGGGCAGAGCCCAGCCTCCCACCAGCAGGGGACATCCCCACCTCCAACCTGAGCTTTGTTCCTAACTTGACAGCAGGGAATGGCAGCACCACAGTCACAGCACCCAAAACAGCATTTAAATCTCACCACATTGTGTCACTTGTTACATGAAGAATCAAAAGTGCCTCACCTAAAGCCACCAGGTTAAACCCCTCACTCCATGGTCACTCCTGTGAGAAGCCACGCCAGAAACGACCCCAGAAACAGAAATTTCCAGCCTTCACCCACCTTGTGATGCAAATCCAGAGCAACGTCAGCAGGGAAGGCACAGACAGGTTCATCTCTTTCAAAGAGGGAGACCAGCTCCACGGGTACCTCCTTCCATCTTCACCCTTCTGCTCGCAGCTCTACACCCATCTCCGTAAGCAGGAGGGTTACCACAGTGGGGTTAAGAACCAGCCCCTGGGGTGGGGTGTGTGAAAAAAACTTAACACACATTAACACAACCAAAGAGATTTTATTCATAGGTTTGGTCTAAAGAGTTGTTTCTTTGCTGGCAAGACTTCTTGCCCCTTCAGAACTGCCTAGTACCAGACAGACTCGTTTGGATATTAATTCTGAGAAAACCGAAGCAAGCGACACAGCCACATATTCTCAGCAGTAACAAAAAAAAAAAAAAAGCACTTTGCATTGTGTTTTCCAGCTTTTCTGATTAATTAGGAACCCCTTTTCCTTATTTCAAACTGTCACATTTTCCACCTGGGAAGGAAAACTGGGCAACTGCTTTACTTGAACCCAGAGGCAGCAGCCATTGGCCCACCAGCTGCTGAATTGTCCTTCTTGGACAAGTTTTTATTTCATCCCCAATACTAGAAGCTGGTGAAGCTCAATGCCGTGGGATACAATGCAAAGCAACTTGCCCTAGTCCTTGTCATCACCCATCTCCACATCTCCTAGATACCTGCCAGCTACATCTCAGCATCATTTTGTTTTAAGTAAATGTATGTAATTAACATAGTTAAGCACCTCACAGAGAATTCCACAGCCCAAATTAGACATTTCAGTCATATGAAGTTAACATAATTGAGACAAATGCCATCTCCTTCAGGGTCCTAATAAGCTAAAACCAACTATTGAAAAACCTAAACTGAGGCAGCAAGCTGAGCTGTTCTTCCCTCCAGAAATCCAGTGTTCCCAGCTCCATGATCCAACAAGAATTTGGATCCCTAGGCTTGGTTTTTGCAAGAAAACAGAAATAAATCACAGAAAAAAAAAAAAAAGCAGCACATTCCACCACTGCAGCTGGTGGCCCAGAGACCTCTGGCCATTCTGCCTAACACTGTGCTGACAGGTGCCTACAGGAGCAGGCAGGATCCAGCACGTTCTTCATCTGCTGAAGCCAAGGAGCATGAGAGATGGGAACCATGACACTGGGAGTAATATTCGAGGGTTTTATTAGTTGTTCTTCTGCAGAATCAAAATATTTAGCAAATTACTTTAAAGATTGCTCAAGACTGCTGATATTTTATGTATTTAGAACTTGAACAATGTACAATGTAATACTTTGAACTATCAAAAACAACCCCAAACCTGATTTCTAGTACTAGATGTTTCTATGTAATTCTATAGCAGTGTGAAAAATGGAACTAATGCAGTGAGTATATTTTTTTTAAAGAAAGTGCTTGAAAGAAACCTCCTGCACCACACTGAGTATTATCTAAAACAAAAAAGATAACTGATTTTCTAGCAGGGCATTGTCTTAAATATCCTACAAGCCTGGGGGATTAAGAATACTGAGCCCCAGCTCTCTGCCTTCAGGTTCAAGAACCAAGACAAGCTGCAGGTCCAGGTAGAGTTCACAGCTTACCTGCTTCAAGAGAACTTACACACCACTTGGCATCAGACGCTCGTGTCTGACAGAAATGTTGGATGCATGGGTTAAAAAAAAAAAAAAAGAAAAAAACACAAGAGGGGCAGCTTCTCTCTTTATGCATAGCGACAGTTTCTGAACCAGTGTTTTACTAAGTTACGGACTAACTTTCAACCAAAAAAAATAAAAATCCATTGCACTAAAGGTCAAATTCAACCAGTTAATCTGGACTGTGCCACAGTCAAGTAATTCAGTACAAGCAGACACCATGAAAGCAGCTTCAAAGAACCAAAGCATCCTAGTTTCATAAGCCAACTTAGTATTCTTCTGTCCAACTCCAGTGCAACAGTGAGGGGGGGGAACCACTCTCATCTCTACCTATGTACAACGTAGAGTAGAGGTTGGGCAATCTAAACTCTCCGTGGCCAAGCTGGAAAAAGGAAACTTAGGAAAGGACACTTTCAAAATTTAATTTAAGAAAGAAAGTTGGCTCTGAGTGGGAAGAGAAATGCTGGAGTGATGCAGGCGGGCGGGCTTGCTCAGTCCCTCTCTCGTGTATGCAAAAAGCTGGACTCCCTCCTGCTGGGAGCAAGTCACAGGGGATGCGGAGGTGGCGGGGCTGGTCCTGCTCCTTGCACGCTGAGAATCCAGGAATGTGTTTTCAGCTGGCTCCTGCACGGGCCATTAGATCTTCCAAAGCATTGTGTTGGTCATTGTTGTGTAATAATAAGACCTCCTTAATGTCTTTCAGTTCAAAGCCCATTTCTTTAAATTGACTCATTAGTTGGAGAAGTTCTGTGATCTGAAAGACACAGACAGTCCATTATTTGCAAGAGAAAAGAAGAACGGTGCTGGCTGGAGGTTTAACACGACTGACCACCCTGAGGGTGGATTCCTCCTCCCTAAGTACAGCCCCTTCCAGTTCCCTGTGGGGAAAGTCCACTCACACCAGAGCTGGCAGAGCTCTGGGTGCAGTAACACTTAGAACCCTCTGTCTGCAGCCCTTCATCCCCAAACTGCTCTTCAGCAAGGGTACCAAAGCTCAGTCTTTGGGGTGTCCCTCTGCCTACAGGAAATTTATCAGCTTGGTCCAATTTGGGCTCCCTAAAATGCTGATTAATGGCACACTGCTCCTCCATCCAGCAGCTCCTGCTCTACGTGACTATTTGAATTACTTCAGCTTTGGGAACATACAGCACAGCAGCCCTTGTCATCAATTGGCTCTTCAGCTCTAGGACAAACATGGGGGATAAGCACAAACCCCTGGTGGACACACCATGTGTGAAACTAGCAACATCAACCATGAATCCTCCCTCAGCTTTGAAAAAAATAGTGACAAGAAGTCTTGATCAGCTGATCAGACTTTTATAAACGCTCTTTATGAGCCTTTTTACAGGGCCTTCACTACAGGGGAAAGAAAAACACTAAAACAAGCAAGCGGGTAATCAGGAGATGAGCCATTTCTATTTTTGGGGTTAAACCAGTAGTAAACATCGTTTCCTGAGCTCAGTCACTTCTCCCATCTTCATTCACTGTGTTGTTCTTTTGTCTGCAAGCTCATCACAAGCCCATAAAAGGCAGGAAGGTGCATAAAAGGGTGCTGGGTTGCACCTCTAAAGATTTCATGTAACTTGGGACACAACAGACTGGCAGACTTTAGAAGATCCTGCTGTCTTCTGCCCTGGCCAACTGCTCCTACCTCCGTAATTTGATGCTGGTAAAGCACACAGAGAATAAACCAGACTCCAAAAATGCATTTTCCGACTTCTTCCAGAGCAATCCCTAACCCAATTTGCTGAGCAGCCAGGCAGATGCATTTGTTGAAGGGAAAAAATTCACAGCCAGGGCAGGCTAGCAGGGTTTGAATGATAATTTGCTGTTTCAGAAATTAACTGTCTCTGTACCAAGCACCTCACCCACAAGAGAACATTGGATTCAAAACATTACAACCAGAATAGGCAGATTCTTTAAAAGAAAATCTGCACCCATAAAAATGCATGCAAATAATAAAGCCATGCAGTAGAATTCTAATGCTTCAACACATATTTGCTTTATCACTGCAAAGATGTGTCTTGGCGGTCGAGTTTTTGTAAAAAAGGCAACAGCACCACCATAAAAGCCAGGATTACATCAGCCAGAGGAGCTGCTGCTGGAATTCCCCATCACGGCAGCCTCACCTTCTCCTCTGAACACTGGTGCATTTCCAAAGCTGCTTCAACAAGAAGTGGATCAAAGCCCTTCTCACAAAGCTGTCCGTGTGCAAACAGGTAATCCAAAACCTGAAACGAAGAGAAGAATGAAAAGAAACTAAGTTTGGAGGGTGGCATTTGCAGCACCTGATTGAATAGCACCTCTGTACTCCCAGAGGGGCTGAGCACGACTCTACACCGGGCTCCACCAGGGACAGAATTAAAGCCCTCCCTAGTAGGGCTGAGAAGCTCTTTATGAGAGAGCTTGTTCTGAAAACAAACAAACAAACAAACAAAAAACAAGCCTTTCTGTCCTCCCGTGCTCTCCCACCAGCTCTGAACCTCACCTTCTGCTCTAGTCAGAACAGGCTCACAAGCCTATCTTTAGCTTTCCATGCCTCATCACTGAGCAGAAGGCAGACGTTTAACTCTGCTTTTTATGCTACAAGTTTTAAAAATGGAACTGTAGGTCCAGCCGTTGAGATGCGTCAGCTTTTATCTTCTTTTCAGGCAGCTGCAAGAGCTGACGCAGTCCGAAAGCAGTCAGCCTTTTTAGATCAACTGGGCACACTGGTGAGGGTGAGCCCGCTGCAAACCCCACCTCACACACCCGGAATCTGCTGCCAAATTCCTCATCCATCCTCAGCTTCGAGAGGGAAGGGTCAGATAGGTAATGCAAGAGAACACAGCCTGCAAAACCAGCAGGATTTCAAACTGCACTCCTAAGGGAGGTTTGTTTTTTTGTTTGTTTGTTTTTTAACCATTTGATACTACAGTTCACTCCAGCACTGCTTGAGCTGCTCTGGATGTGCAGGAAGTGGGCAAGCCCCTGGGACACTCTTCCAGGCCCCTCAGGCATTGTCCCACAGGGCGATGTTGTGACGCAGTGCAGAGCCTGCCTCAGGTCAGCACGGGGAGCTTGGCCACGCTCCCCCTGCTTCAAAATGCTGGTTTGAAGCAGATCCAAGTCCCAGATCCAGGCTTCACCCCACAGCGCTTGCTTGATGCTCTGTGACCTGGTTTCAGACAGTTTTTGAGGCAAAGCAAGAGGCAGGAAGCACCACCACCAGAGGACAGAGAGGAAAGTCGGTCAGTGGTGCCTTGTGAGAGCCCTGCAGGGCTGTCCTAAGCTCACAGGGGCTCATCTCTCTGCGTCGTAACCCCTTGTGCCCAGAACAAGGGAAGTTGGCTGTTGTTTTGGCCACGCTGCACTAAGCTTCATTCGGATGGTTTTATGGCTCCTGGGGAGACCCAGTATCTCCCCCCAGCTTCATGAGGAGCTAAAGGCTCACCAGCTCAGCACAGGCCCAGACCAGCACCCACATGTGTGGCTGACCCAAGCCATCTCTCATCAGAAACAGGCACAGACACACTTTCATTTGTTTTTGGGAGCCTCTACTGCCAGGTGGCAACTTCTCCAGCGGTTAATATTGCAGCAGCTACAGGCTGCAACCCACTGTTAGAATGAAAGTGCTCCCCCACAGCCATTTTGCAAACCCAAGGTTGTTTCTCAGCATCAAGTGAAAGGCTTCTTTCCGGCTGCACAAGCTCTTACCTGGTCTATGTTCTGTCCCTTCTTCTTCATGGCTTTCAAGACGTTCTCAGGCGAGTACCCCATGTTGACGACCGTCTCCACGCACTGCCTCTCGCTAGCGGAGAGGGCCTGCTGCAGCTCAGGAGCGGGGACACCCGACCGCTTGGTGCAGCTGGTGTTATTGGGCACTTTAGACACTAGGAAATTTTGGTGCATTACCTAAAGGGGGGAAAACCCAGAAGCTGAGGTGACGGTTATCTTCTGCACCCCCACATCCCGTTTCTGGCTACTGCAGAACCAGGACAGCCCAAGTAATTAATCTGAGAGGCTTTCTAGAATGCCCTCAGGAAGTTACAGAGCACACAGTCTGACCCCCCCTGCACTCAAAACAATCCAGATCCTCTCCAATGAGCTCTCCCTCCGACCAGCACCAAACCTCTCAGTACCCAACCTTTACAACTGTGGAGGTCCTTATGACACAGCCAAACCCTGCACCTCAAAGGAAGGATGGAGATTGCTTCCTTCACTCCAAGCTCACTCATCACCTATGATTTTCTGTACTCAAAGGAACACTGCTTCTGGAGACTTTCAGAAACACGATCCAGTGCCAGCACACAGGTATTTGGGAACTTACCACAGGGAGTTCTGTTTCCTTGTAGTCTGGGTGTACCTGTTGGACAACACATGAATAAGATGACTATAAACATCATGCACCAGTGAAGAGAATTTTCTACAATGGGGGAGAAGGGCTTTATGGGAGAGATTTGGGGAATAAATCTGCCGTGCAGGGAGGCCTGTGGTCTGATGAGGCTTCCACACACGAGACGCAGACATTGCACAGTTGTGTGTAGTTATGGAACAGCCATCACAAGGATTGTTTTCTTCTCTCAGCACTCCACAAACAGAAGGATGCAATCCTCCTGATAACAACTGTAAGCTTGTTTGCTCTGTCACTGTAACCACTACACCTTCACACAGCCCAGTGTAACACGCTGGCTCCTGTTCAGCTCCTGATCCATTCCTACAGCCTAAATGACACTGATAATTTTGAAATCGTTGCCTATAGACTTGACGTTTTGACCCCAAGAAAGGGTAAGAGAAACACATACCCCTTTTCTACTCTCAAAGCACTTTCATATGCCATATATGAGCAGTGTGGCACACTGGCAAAAAAGAGCAGGTGATTCTTCTATCAATACCCAACGCCCAGCAGAGGTAACGTTCCCCACTCTACACCCACGGTGTTTTCTGTGGGAGCAGGGTGCCAGAGGGCAGAACCAACCCACCCCTTTATACCACCTACCCTGAGAGAACTTTGCCCCCCCCTAATCTGCACATTTCCATTCATGCATTTATAAGCCTTCCTGCATTTTAAATAGAATTAGAAAAGACTGCAAAAAAAACCCCACTGTGGACCAAAAGCCTCAGGTTTTTGCATTTCTTCATACTTATTACGCCAACACAGAGTGCTTGAAAGCTTGTCCATTTCTTTCAGAAAGGCCCTCTTTGGGCCCAACAAAAAAAAATAAACTGTTTAAAGAAAAACAATTCTGAGAGAACCTATTAGGATTTTGCCAAATTCCACTTATTTGCAAAAATACCTCAACCAACCACCAAGGAGGTTTTGTTCTGCGTTTCTGACCATTTTTGTTTCCAGCATAAGAATTTCTCTTCTAGGAGACAAAGCCTGAGAAGTCACATTCAGTCTGATGAACTGGCTTACCCAAGAATCTTTCCCCATGGTGGTAGAGGGGTTCAAATCTCTTCACACACATCCTCTCCAGGGTCTCTGGCCAGAGCAAAAAGCACTAGAATATGGGATACACTGAAATGGGAGTCTGGAGCAGCCCTGACATCAGCTGGGTTTCTAAATGAAGGATGATGATTTGTTATTAATGCTACAGCCAGGAAAACCAAAACTGCTCCTGACACCAGAGGTTCCAGAGTCTGGGAAAACCAGCCCTTCCCTCCTCAATCTACCTGAGCTTGAACAACCTGTGCTTGTGACTTCCAGCAAAGGAGGGACACACCTAAAGGAACTGCAGGGGACAAAGCTAGGACTAGTCACTCAGTAGCCATGCTCCCTTACATCTCAAATTTGCATTTTACTGCCCTTCAAGAAGCAGACATGCAGTGCTCTCAGTAGGTGCTTGGACACTGCCTGCTTTTAGGGACTTCACAGAGAGGCAGACGTGTCTGTACCATCCCCCTACTGCAGCAGCACATATTCTGAATGGTCCTCCAGGACTGCCACAAACTCCCAAAACCAGAGATTTCTCCAAATGCATCACACTGATCAGGTGTCTGGCCATTTTTGTTTAACCCCAGCCTCTTGCCTTCACTAGTCATTCCTCCCTCTGGCAATGCTGCAAAAAGCAAACCAGTGAGCTTCAAAGAGGACAGGGCACCACCCCCAACAGAATCAGTGCAGCCTCAGAGAAATCACAGGTTTATTTCCATCTGAAAAATCCTAGGTCCAATTCACTGGTAATGCATAAACTCCAGTGGTAGTTTCAAATCCAAAGTTCTAGTCTTGTGAAAAAAAAAAACACCAAAACACCTGTATATAAAATCACTGTGGAATATACTGGGACATAAAATTGTCCTGAGGCTTTCAAAAAAAAAGTCTATTCTTGAGTAAGCTTGCAGAAAAAGGACACATGAGCCTCCTGCTCCCAGCCACAGGAATGACCGTGACTTCCTTTATCATTTTCATACTCTGAGGATTATTGTTACATTTACTTCAATTTCTTCCAACTCAGCTGTCATCCTCCAGCCACTGGGACCATATTGTGGAAACATGAAACAAGCACAGTCTGAAGCCCTGGAATTTAAACAGGAAGAACTAGTTCTGCTGGCGTACTAATTTCTCTTAGAGCAGAAATAGTTTCATATGAAAATATTTATTACTTCTCTCAGTAAGTCTATTTTTTTATCAGTTTGTATCTTCCCATTCAGCGTTCTCAAAAATACAAGTTCCCTCTTGATCTTTAATAAGTTTTAATCCAACGCAGAGATTTGAATAGTTAAGAGTGAAAATTTGGCCAACTGAATGTCTGTCTATTGAGCTGTAAGTGACCTTTTGTGTTAATCCCTAGAGACATGTCACACGTCATACTTTAAGGTTTCACCTCTGAACTACACGTGATCTTATCCTGGCCTCTCAAAGCTGTGACCTCACACTGTGCAGTTGCTCAGCAGGTGAGCAGGACTCAGAAGGTGATTGTCCCCCTGGACTGGGCACTGGTGAGGCCTCACCTCAAGTGCTGTGTCCAGTTTGGGGCCCCTTATCACAAAAAAAAGACACTGAGGTGGTGGAGAAGGTCCAGAGAAGGGCAACTGAAGCTAATGAGGGGTCTGGAGAATAAGTCTTATGAGGAGAGGCTGAGGGGTCTGGGGTTGCTCAACCTGGAGAAAAGGAGGCTGAGGGGAGAGACCTTATCACTAACTACTCCTACCTGAAAGGAAGGTGTAGAGAGGTGGGGGTCGGTCTCTTCTTCCAAGTCACAGACAACAAGACAAGAGGAAATGGCCTCAAGTTGTGCCAGAGGAGGTTTAGGATGAATATTAGGAAAAATTTTTACACTGAAAGTGTTATTCAGCATTGGAATGAGCTGCCCAGGGAAGTGATTGAGACACCATCCCTGGAGGTGTTCAAAAGACAGGTAGACACAGTACTTAGTGACACGGTTTAGTGATGGTTTTGATCAGAGTTAGGCTGATGGTTGGACTAGATGATCTTAAAGGTCCCTTCCAACCTAGACAACTCTATGATTCTGCCAAAATTCACTGTATTAATTTTGTTCTAGCAGTCAATAAGGGGCTGTTCTGCTCTGCTCTGATGCATACACTGGCTGCCAGAATACTGTATTTCACAAGTAATAGTGCATTTACCTAAGCCTGAAGAGAGGTGAAAAAACAACAGAAGAGCAACACCGTCACTTGTTTCAAAGAATATGATATCACACCAAAACCTGCAGCATGCCACAGAAGACCACAGAAACACAGAAACCAGATTATTTCAGAAGCAGCTAGAGGATCTGGCTTTCACTTCATGAGTACTAGTGTCCAGATCTCAGGTTCTTTTCAGAAAAAAACATGCCCACAAGCTTACTCAAACCTCTGCTCTTATTCACACAGAGACAAAGACAACAGCTGGGGTGAAGTTATTGTCCTCAAAAGTAATTTTAGAACTTGCTACAAGCATAAGGCAACGAAGCACCAAACTCCTGTCTCAGAGCCATATGGCAAACAACTATAACATCAGCAATCTGAGATAAACTTCAAGACTGGTTTTGGTATCAGCCAAACAATCCTCCACCCTCCTTCACAAAAAAGAGGGTAAATACCCAATTTCAAACCCGGGTTCCAAACATTTTCTTCACATTAAAGATTAGACTTCAAAAAAAAAGTTTCTCAGGAATAAAAATAAGAACCAGACATTTCTTTCAGAGCAGGTCAACTCCAAGCACATTTTTCTTTCCTGAATGAAAGAGCACATTTGTTTTTAATCTATTATAGCTTCTATTCCTTAAAAAGCCTGCATTTCCCAGTATTTCCAGCAAATAAATAAGCAAGCTAAGGAACAAATCTAGAAGAGATTTAACTCAAAACCTAATAGCACTTCAGAATCTGATATATCTCAGCTGGATAAGACTGAATGCAGGTCCATACAAAGATGACCACCATCCACGTCACCATCCCTGGCTGTGTTTGAGGGCCGTTTAGATACAGTGCTAAGGGACATGGTGTAGGGGATGACTCTGTAGAGTAGGGTAGATGGTTGGACTCGATCCCAAGGGTCTCTTCCAACCTAGACAATTCTATGATTCTATGATTCTACGATATCTTACATGCGTAACTCAAAGGTGCGCAACTATGAACAAGGACTGAAAAGCTGAAAGACCAGAATGGGTCTAAAAATATCAGATTTTGGGGAAACCTGCAGAGTAATAGTCTAAGGTTCAGAAATGCCAGCATGAAGACCTGTTGGACTTGTCAATTTAGATTAAGAGGACCTACGTGTCACTCCCATTAAGTGATCCTATACCCAAGCCACAGGACATTTCAGAAGCAACAACTGCCTCTGCACCTCCACATCTCCCCAGCCACCCCAATTCTAACCCACTGCATGTTTACCGTAGTCGCTGTGCTTTGAGATGATTCTTCTTCCGTACACACTGTCGACACAGCCAGGGAAGGCAGCCTGGATGAGGAGGATAACGTTGATGTCTCCATGCCACTGTCCTCATTTAGAGTGGAAAGACCAACCACGTGGTGTCCGTTCAGTTCACTAGCTTTACTCTGAGCACAGGTCTGCAAAGAGCTGAGCAAAGTGCCGTTGCGGAGACAGGTAGTGCTGTGGAAAGTGCTCGTGAGCTTGGATGATTTTTGATCACTCTCATCGGAGTCAAGTTTAGGAAAGGACAGGGATTTGATATTGCTCACTGAAGTGATAGGGGACAGGGACACTTTGGAAGACAAGGACATCTTTTCGCAGTTTCCTAACTGCGGTAAAGTAACAAATCCATTTGGCTTGTGAAGGGGCTTGAAGTCCAACGTGGCCCTTTCTATGGATGCCAGAACTTCCTCATCTTGCAACACAGACTCAGACCCTCCTTTGGGCAAGGTATTATCTAACAGCTGGGCAACAATTGGTCCAGTAGTACCAACATGAATTTCAAGAATATTTTTTAACTCCTCCTTATCGTCGATGGTCTTTAATTCCAGTTTGTCAAATGGGTCTTCTTCACATTCAAAATCTGCTGGGTTGAAGTCTGCTTTTGGACGAGGTGGACTGAGAACCTTCTGCTTCACTGCGCTGCTGTTGGCTGGCGTGGGAGTAAGAATACTATTGTGCTGCAGGCTAGCGAGGATGGGGTTAATGGGAGGAGGCATGGCCTCAGGGCAAGGTCCCTCTGAGAAACCCATGTTGCTGCTGTCCTCTGGAGCTGGTCTCGAGTTTGCTAGTGCTTCTTCTGCCTTGCGTTCAGCTTCTCTCTGGGCAGCTTGAATTTTTTTGATATCTTCAGCCCACTCGATTGTTTTCTTCTCCAGTGAGAAGTCATACTGATGCGGGTAGAGGGGAAATGGGAGAAAAAAACCAAAAGCATAAATTAGTAGTGTCTATGTTCCTTACAACAGCAACATAAGTAAGGCATGGTAAGAGCTACATGAATTACCACAAACAGGCATCATTTTCTCCCCAGCATCTCTTGTAACCTATAGACTAACAAAGCTAGAAGACTTCAGAAGTACTTCATTTTGCCTCTAGCAGCAAATCTGTCTAGAGTCTGGATTAGAATATCATGTTTTGTCTCCTTCCTACATTTAGTTTTGCTTTGGAGCTGCTGATCATGCCTCCCACACTCTCTCCCAAGGAGAAGGCATATAGCAAGGGGACATCTAACATATTACCAGACAGACAACCATAGCCAGGTCTCACACCACTACACTATGCCCTCTCTAGAAGTCAGAGACCACAGTAGAATATTTTGTATCCAAAAACCAATATTACTTGGTTCCCCCTAAAAGATTCCTAAGGGACTGGATATTAATTTTCAGAGGCACTGGTATTCTTACTCCAGTGCCAATGGCCCAGCAGCCACAGGGGATACACTTGCTACACCAATGGTAACTATCAGTAGCAGATGATCAGGAGGTTGGAGACCCTATCTGATGAAGACAGGCTGAGAGAGTTGGGGTTGTTCAGCCTGAAAAAGAGAAAGCTTTGGGGAGACCTTATAACCTGTTCCAGTACTTACAGAGGGCCTATGGCAAGGATGGTGAGGGACTTTATACAAGGGGTACGGGCTTCAATCTGAAAGAGGGTAGATTTAGGCTAGATATTAGGAAGAATATCCTATGAGGGTGGTGAGCATCCCTGGAGGTGTTCAAGGCCAGGCTGAACAGGGCTTTGAGCAACCTGGTCTAGTGGGAGGTGACCCTGCCTGCTCAGAACTAGACAATCTTTGAAGTCCCTTCCAATCTAAACCATTCAACAATTTTTTTTAATATTAAAAAAACAGGTGGTATTTGTATAAATATATATAGCTTTGGTCAATTTTGCTTTCCTGCACTTTTTTTTCTTTAAACAGCTCTTACCACAGCTGTACAAAAAGTGGAGTTGTACTGCAAGATGCACGGTTTACAGAGTCACATCATGTTATACAAGGTGTTGAGTCCAATCGGGCACACTATTCTTGGACCTCAGCTTTTTGGCAGGAAAACACAGACCTCACACAATGAGGCCAGCAATAGGACATTAGATTTTCCTCTTTCTCTCCCCAGCTCAGCTTGACTGATTGGAACTATGCGTATTAGGACAATCAGGACATCTTCTAATGGCTATAATCAAAAAGTCATGATGTAGGGTAACATGGTAACATGCAGGGCAGGAAAAAAAGGGGAAAAAAAAAAAACCTGAGCCATCTGCAGCAATCTGTCACAGCTGAAGGGAAAACTATTCATCAATTTGGACTGACCAAAGAAAATCATGGATCCAAATGAGAAAACACAGTTCAATTAGATTTGTTGCATCACAACGTGCATTTGGAGATTAGATTGTCAACAGTTATGCTGAAAAGCAATTGATTTTATGCTACCATGAGTTTATGGTAACAGAGACATGCTCCTCAAAGACCTGTAACCAAGCTGTCTGCCCTATGGCTGGAAAAGAAGTCCCAGTCAGAACTGCATAAAAAACAAGGACTCAAAATTTGTGGAAGGAAAGTGGAAAGACAAAACATGCCGCTTACCTGGGCTTCTCTGACAAGCTGAGAAGAATCAGGCAGGCAGAAACCAATGGGTAATCCAACCTTCGCTGGCGTTCTGAATTTGTCTCCTATCTTGAATGGGACATCATCAAGATAACTAAAAGGCCCTAAGATCAAAAGCAGAAATTGTATCAGAAAAAAAATCTTACAAGTTCAATGCATTCAATTATGATTCACATTTCTGTATTCAGGAGCTATTTTATCTCTGCCCCAACTCCATGAGGTGACTCAATAGAAAGAAACTTGCTTGATGAGAAGTACATTGAATCTGTTCGGACTTTACTGCCTCAGTTTTGGTGTTTGAGTTTTTTTAAAGTGTTCTAGGACATAACTATTAAAAAAGAATAAAAAAAAAACCAACAAAAACAACACAACATAACCCAACAACTAAACAGATACTGAAGTCCATATACCTAACATCTCAGCTTCCCTTGTGACAAGGCTATGCCTACACAACTGGAAGCAAGTCCTGCTGAACGCTGCATCCCGTTATGTCTCTATTAAAAAATTCATTGCTTTTTGTCATATTCAAAACAGGCTTTTTTGACCCAGCTTTAGAGGATACAAGGCAAAGTAAAATGCAAGTTTGGGCATACAAGCAGACAGAAGTGTTCACAAGGACGAAGTGGCCAAAAGTCTAGACACTCCAGTTTAACCAAAATACAGTGAAATAGCTCAAGGCTATTTAACATAGCAATTCTGATTTTTGAAACAAAGACAATCTAACTTAATCACCTGTCTGATTTCTGATCACTCCAATAAGAGGCCTCAGACTTATTTCATGATGCTCCGACTATCTTTTATATCTATCACTTGCATGTCATATTTAAGTGGTTTAGGATTAAGTTTTCTTTGAGCATCCTGCAAACTCATGGGGCAGAATCACTCAGAGGTCAACCACCTCCTAAAAGCCAAACAAGAGGTTTGTTTTCTTTATGCTGCTATGATCTTCAAGACCTGCCTGGATGCAGTCCTGAGTGATGTGCTCTGGGCATTCCTGCTTTGGCAGGGGAGTTGGACTGGATGATCTCTAGAGGTCCCTTCCAACTCTGACAATTCCATGATTCCACGAACAAGTAAAACCCACAATATGAATTGCACTCAGCTTCTCAGTTAACTGAAAAGTGTCCCTTGGATCACTCTTCAAAGCTTCTGGAACTGCAGGCAAGGTTTCTGCCCATGTATAACAATCTGAAGTGTTCCTCTAGCACCGATTTGTAACTTTGCTTTGAGTGTTGCAGATCCAAAAAGACATTAGTGGCAACATTTAAGATGCTGCTCAGTGAGCTGTGACTGGACGTTTTTATCTGACCCATTTTCTTACTCAGATGACAGTTTAAGCACTGTTTGTGTTCCTTTACTGTTGACTCATCTACAACAAGGCAGCCACAGCCTCCAAAAGGACAAGCAGCTTTTGAGAACAGGAACATCCTGTTAATTTGGAGTTAAATGTTTATGTGCTGTCATCACCTCAGCTCTCATACTATGCACCACACTGGCTGGTCCCAGAGCCCTGTCAGGACACAGGTGGTATTTCCTCCAGCTTTGAAACCATCAGGCTGAATACCCCTACATCTCACCTGCACCATCAGGATGAAAAAAAAACACTCCAGGGAAAAAGTAATAGTATTTTCACTGATGCAAACTAAGAAGCACAAAGTCAAGTATTGCACAGCATCCAGTTAGCACCTCCCCGGCCACCACGACCACCACTTGCAATGCAGCATCCAAGTTGTATTTGAGATGGCAATTTGAGAACCTGGATATGCCAAAGTGGCTGCTTACACAGAAAGAGCAACTGTGGCAGCCTCTGCCCTGAGAGAAATCACAGCACGGTCAGAGACAGCCAGATCTCCCGACTGCTCGGAGTCCAGCCTCTCTGCTGCTGGAGACCATTCCTGGCTTAGTCCCACCAGCACAAGTCCTGCCCTAAGCAGGATGATCCAAGCAAAGCAGGGTGACCTCGCTGCACCCATCTCGCAGCCCAAATTGCACCTGAATACACCCAGACTGGATGGGCTAACAGTTTAACCTCAGCAAATACACTAAGGAATAAAAAAACCTTCTAGTTTTTTCCCAGAATGCTAATTTATTATTATTAATTTTAATAACAATCACTGCTATAGCCTCATCTTGAATATAATACTTCCTCAAAACCTGCAAGCACTCATTAAGAAACACACCAAACATATTAGCACACTTGACAGAAAAAAGTCATCTGAGGCAAAACACTCAGGCATTTCGTAACTTCACTACAGTGTTCTTGCCCCATCAGAACAGCAGCAATCTCAAGAGAAAAGCCAAGAATCCTTTTTTTTTTTTGCAAATGGACGACCCTTCTGCCTGAACACACTGATGGGTAGGAGTGCAAATTGCTTTAAGCAGCAAATTCTAAAGCAATAAGCAAAAACAACACACAAAGTATTACACGAGGCAATGTTTCAACAGTCACATGTTCAAGTGACACAATTAAAGGCATTTTTGAAGTGCTATTTAATGTGTCTGTTAGCTGCTTCATCCTCTTAGCAGTTAAAAGGGTATTGAGGAAGTTTTGGAAAAAAGCTGTACCTGTCAGTCTGATCTCAGACACTGCACACTATATGATATTCCTGGACCAAGGAACTACTACCAGAGTAAGATTTCTCTCCACTTTAGGGCGATTTGGAAGTTACTGTCCAATTCATAGAAGTGTCCTCCAGTTTGGTAGAAAAATGGAAATATTTCAAGTAAAGCCAGTTACCAGTTATGAATGGGCAACAGTTTTGAAACCATATGGAACTTAGCTTCTGTGGTCAAACAAAGCACAAAATGTAATTTTCAGAAATTGCAGTTAAACGCTTTTAAGTTGCACAGTGACAGTACAACAGCAATATTGATGTACTGCACTTGGTGTAACCCACACTTTTTGCGCAACAGACGAGAGATGCATTTCTAAATGCCACTAATTACTAGAACTTAAACTTGAACTTCCAATTATTCAAATGACAGGAGAGCATTTGGTTAGGCATAGTTACAGGTGTATGCTAAGAATACCCTTCACGACAGGAAAAGGGTTCCTTTCTCTCCATCCGTATGTTCCCATCTCCATCACCATCTGAACGTGGTCCTGAGCAACCTGCTCTAGGTGGCTTTGCTTGAGCAGGGTCATGATGATCTCCGGACGTGCCTTCCAACCATAACCACTCTGTGATTCTAACACAGTCCTCTAGTCTCCATTAAGCAGCTCAAAAATAAGTTCAAGAGATGCATCAATTATTCTGACCCATTTCATCAGCCTGCCAGAGACACTGAGCTGAAGGTAGCTGTTGGGCTTTACAGTCAGCTAAAATTCACTTAGTGGAATTAATTCTTAACCACCCCAAAGAAGACTGAAAAGATTGCCCTGCTGATTTCTCAAGGCATAATAAGCCACAGAAACTGCTCCACTACTCCTCAGCAACAGAACTGTGACAGTGTCGGTGGTACCAGCAAGAACAAAAGGGTAGACAAGTTAACCAGTCAGCTTACAGCATTTTGATTTTGTTATTTTGAGACCAAAAGCAAGTTTCGACACATCATACTGCTTTGAGAAGTAAGACAGGTTGTATTCTAGCTCTGACCAGTGTCTTTGCTAGTCTGGTTTAGGAAGCAGAAGAGAGAAAGAAGAACAGATTCAAAACACAGGCAGTGTGTTCAGAGTGATCACAGATAGAACATTCACAGATAGAAGAGCAACTGCAGCTATCTAATTAATTATCTTGCAGCACAATTACTGGGCCACAGCAATGGAGACCAGCTAAAAATTAAGTTTTGATAGGCAGTTTTTATCAATCCTCAAGTATATATACAAGTCATGCACTTCTTATTCTGTACTTCAACCTTACACTTGCAGGACTGGATAAAAAGCTCTAGGAAAAATGGAATTCCCCAGGACCCTCTTATCAGTTCAAGGTTGAGTTTCTAAAAGCAGGAGTTCCTATAGCAAGAAAAATTATGTTAGAAATTTCACATGAACCTCCTAGCACTGCCTTGAATAATTGCTGATTTAGATAAGCTACATTTCCAACTGAACAAACTGACTTCAATGTTCCACAAAAATACTAATCCTCTCAAGTTACACCACATTTTTCTAAAAGATAGGCACATATAGAGGCAAGTAATTTCAATGATGCCAATCATCTGCCTGACCCCATGTATCTCAAATGTAGATGATGTTCTCTTCTCTAGTCTGCTGAACCAGATTAGATAAATTTAGGGAAAAAAAAAATCACTACTGAGCAAAAAGCAAACATGGCTCAATGATATATTAAAATCTTCACTTTCAATCCAACTTCTCATGTGACAACCATAGAGAGGAGCTACAGATCTAGTGTCTGCTTCAGCAAACACCTGATCAGTACCACAACTGCTGTCCAGCTTTGATTTTAAAGGTGGAGTGGGGGAAGGAGAAGATATTATTCTGCCATAAAGGAGTAGGGAAGAGTCAAAGAGTTTAACCAGAGAACCATTTCAGTTTAACCAGAGAACAGGGGGATCAGCAAGCAACTATGCAATAAGAAGCAAAAGCACTTAATTTCTTACAGAAAAACTACTCAGAGGCTAAACAGATTAGTCTCTATGGACTGTCCAGGCTGGGACATTAGTCAGGAGGAGTCATGCTGTTGAAAAGGCAAGGATGCCAGATCTCACTTACCATGAGAGTCGGATCCCAACTTCTTAGAAGCCATTTAGAACCTGAAAAACATTTTAAAACAGCTTTAACAACTTTATACATGTAACATAGCATAAGTTTATGCAGTTCTATATTATGGGACACGTTGCAGCCACTTGCTATTTATCCTGTTCCCAAGATAGATAAGCAAACTTGTTCTATAGCTCTAAGAACTGACTGAGCAGACAAATAACTTAGTCCAGGGTCTGACAATCCAAATGGCAAAATGAAGAAGAAAACAAATAGCCGAGAAGCAGTCAGGTTGATCAGGAAGACTGAGTTCCAGATCAAAGCCCTGAGAGGCTGCTCTGTCGCAGCCACATGGAGCACACCCTGCCTCCCTTGGCATTAAGAATAGCCCTTCCTGCTGGAATTACCACACTGATCCTCTTCAGTTTAATCCCTGCTGTCCAAAAAGGGGATACTATCATCTTGGGCACACAGCCAGCGTGGCACCTGTCTAGACACACTGGGTAATGCACAGATAATACAACTATACAACAATCAGTACCACTAGGATAGTACTTTCAGACACACAAGAAAGCAATGCTAACAATAGCCCTCGTTCACTGTCCACAGATTTTTAATAACAACTTTTAAAATTTGGATCTAAATTCTACATGGCTAAGATGTTCAACACACAAGTTCCTAGCCAGCTTTTAACACAGAGCAGGCCTGCCCTGAGAAACGAGAGTTGTTTAAGACAGAATTAGCTCTCTAATTAGCTGTCAGTTAAAACCCTGCTCCAGGATGCTTATGGTGCGTTCAGTAACATAACTGGTTCTTCTGCTAGATTATAAATACATCACAAGACCTTGCTCAAGACCATAACAGGATTTATAAGTCCTCCTTTGACATTATGCTGTCAAAGATCAAAACAAAGAATCAGGTGCCCTTTGTTCCTGAAGTCCTCCAGCCCATAGACTGAAATGCACAACAACTGTTCTTCAAAAAACATGAAATTATCTGGTAGACCCCCAGCAGCAGCAGACAGCATTCAAAGCACAACCTGGAGCAGATCTAACATTCACCATTCCTTAACTGAGGTCTTACTCTATGCCTCAGGGATTCCACTGCAGATTCCAACTGCAAATGTCACCTTAAAGAAAGGGTGTTTTAAGGTGAAGGTTACACAGAGAGCTTAGCTATTCCTCCTGGCAGCTGCTGACCTGACTGAGGTCAGGAAGAGCCAGTTTCAAGTACTTCAGGAGAAGTACATTTTGCTGTGCCAAAGTCCCTTTCAACATTATGTTGAAATCAACAGGTGAACCAGCCCTACTGGCTAATGGGAACCCAACATGTGGCTAAAGACAAAGCTGTATGAAGATGACCAGGGTGCAACCAGACTTCATGAAACACAGAGAGCAGATCCTGTGAGGAAGTGAGTCATGGGCAATTCCAGGTGTTCCTTGTACATAAAAACCACGTGTCATCCTGCTTGACATTTGTCAGGTTCTTTTCAGCAGATCTCACTGCCTCTCTCAACATTGGTGTTATATCCAAAATCACCCCAGTAATCCAGACAACTGTTTTTGGCACTAGCTGGTAACTGCTTCTCAGAAGCAAACAAAATATTGAGGCTTCAAAGAGGGAAGAAAAAAGAAGGTGTAACAGTGCTGAGCCTGCAATCTCAGGAAGGTAATCAAGGGCAAAGCCACAAGACCATCCGGTGCAGTCATATGTCAGCAACATGGGCTTTACTGGTCCCAGTGCTGCCAGGAGATCAGACTGCAGACTACAGCACATGTAACAGGCTGCACTTTTCAAGACAAGCTGCTGTGTGCCTAGTTCCTCCGCATGTCAGGAGTGATTTAGATGTCAACTTAATTTGTTGTTATTAAAAAAAAAAAAAAAACAGGCCACATGTGGAATCATAAAGCCTTCACAGATCTCATCAGCCCTCTGTATGTCTCCAGAGACTATGAGGTACCACCTGCAACCATGTGCTACAGCTGCCCACCTTCCACTACTACTGCAGAGCAGCTGAACCAGGGACCAGGTCTCTACATGCTTTCTTTAATTTCTCTGAGTTCATCATTCCTCTAATTACTACCTCAAACTGAAAAGCAAGTGCTCCCCTTTCTAAAGGATTTAAAACTTCTGATGGGAGGAAGTAACCTTCTCATGTTGGCAACTCAACTGATGAGAAGGCTTTTCTCAACCAGTTATCTACAGGCGATATAGTTTATGCTATTTACCTCATTTACCAGAAGCAGCTTGATCCAGACTGTACCTACATAAAGGACAATGAACACAAAATTCAAAGAGATGATTTTTAAAATGATGATTTATATCTCTTCTCCAGTAGGACTACACAAGGACACACTAATTTTACTGTCTCACACACTCATCTTAGGGAACTGAACTCTAAGTTACTGTGACACTACCAGTTTGCTCCAGGGACATTAGTAGCAGTGCATACGAATCCCACCGAAACAAAAATGTACAGATCTACCATTCAGGAAGCTTCACAGTAGTATATCCATCTGGAGTTGCAAAAAGCCTTGGATGTATCCTCAGCATCAAAATACCCCACATAAATAATAAGTGCCTTCCTTTCCTTGGAAATCCTGTAGCCAAATCCTAGTGCAAACCAGGCACTTGCATTAACTTTACGGTGCAGTGGGAAAAAAATATTCCTCTGCCTATGCAACACTGTATTTTAACTACAGAACTACCTAAGGCACATCAATAACAAGCTAATCATGAAACGGACCATTTCCAGGGAGACAGTCCCACTTTAGATTCAGATAGCATTTGAATTCCTATCACAGTAGCTCCCCTGACACATTGTGAGCGTGCACTTCCTAAAACACCATTCCTGCAGAAGGCACAGTCAGCAAACAGAATTGTTAAATGCTGCACACAGTAACACTGGAACAGTCTGCCAGCTACATTCCACCACCTCCTCTCCAAAGAGGGCTTAATTAAAATAGCATCTTCTGACTAATCAGATTTGATAGGCTACTCAGGGACCCCTGTTACAAGCATCTTGCTGTTGCTCCTTCCTGCTGGCTAGGAAAAAAAACCAAAACCAAACATCTTTGCAGACAGTTAGAAGGTTAGTGATGTTGCTGCTATGCTTCTAGGCATGATCTGAACTGCATTTGCCTAGTCAAAGCTGTTACACTGCGCAGTAAAGGTTTGGTAATCTTTTTTACCACTTGTTGAGAAATTTAAAGGAGTTGTTCCCAAAGCATCACTCCAAGACATCAAATGGAACGACTGCAGCCCCACCACTGTTGCCTTTGATCTCCAGACTTGAGGACAGAATGCTGAGGGGCATCTGTGGCAATGGCACACATGGGCACAAGTTCTGGTCTGCTGCTTTACTTTAAACAGAGAAAAAACATACTCTGCATGTAAACTTTATCAACATGTTTCCAATAAGCAACTTTGCTTGAGTGACTGCTGCTGTTAGTCTGATGTGAGCTCTTCCCTTCCTGTCTGGATGTTCATTTTTCACTTAGTAACACTGATGCAACAGGGCAATATTCTTAAAACCAGCCAGAAGAACTCAGCATAGCAGAGGATGAGGACAGAGGACCTCAGATGGATGACAGAAGGGGATGGGGGAGGAACTGGGAAATAGCCATTATAATATAACAACAAAAAAAATTACCAAACAACACAAAGATGCAGAAAAAGACAAGTGTAAAGACAAAACCAATGACTGAAACAACTAGCACAAAGATAGATAGATAGATAGATGACAAGGTAGAAAGGCTTGAAGGGACAGCACAGAGATGACCAAAACAACCCACCTGGCACATCACCACTTAAATGTGGATGACTACTTAGCCATGCTGCCAGACAATAAAGAGAATACAGAGAAATATGACTTGGAGCAGTCAAGCAATACCAAAAGGACAGTCTCGCAGATGAGAAAAAGAAAATTACTACCAAGAATGACTCTGGGGAGCTGCTGCAAAGTTATACTGTTTTTTTAATTAATATTTCACATTCCTATTATTGTTGTTTTCTCTGAAGTTTACATCTATATTCCTTTTTTTCCAAAAGAGTTCATATTGGTCAAGTTGGAAGCATCCTACCACTAATGGTACCTGGAAGAGTTTTCTCAGTGGTAACTCAAGCCAATTTAACTAATTGTCATGAAGAACTTGTTGCTATATCCCTCATTTTAGGGTAGAAGTATGTCTAGATTCTAGACCACATGAATTCTCTGAAGAAACTACCACCCAAGATTCAGGTAAATGAGAAATGTACTTACTGTGGGTCTGAGGAAACCAAAATGCCTCAAGTTATCACCCACAATCCAATCCATGACTTTCAGAGAAGAGAGATCTGATCTTACTACTTTTTTTTTGCCTGTGAATACACCCTGTGTAGTCTATCCACACATAGCTGAGGTGCATCCATCCACTCTGAGAACTACTAAAACACAAAAAAACTTCAAAAAGAAATCTCATTTTTTTCCTCCCTTTATTACACTCATGAATTACTGACTTTACACTGAGAAACAGTGAAAAGCAGTTTGATTATAGTGATTGATTTCTAACGTATCACAGGCATTCCAGATTTAGACAATGGTTTAAGTTTTCACTATAACTACTTGCTTCAGTGCAACTGACAGGCTATAACCAACAACAGGATTCTGTATCTAGCTACATAACAAAAATAGTAGATGACAAGGCCGTTACTAAGATTAAAAAAAAAAGTTAAGAATCTCATATCAAAGCTTCCCACGTATGTAAGTGTTCAATCATTGCTACACAATTGAAATCTTATGCATACTGATAGTAAAAAGCTGATCACAGAAGTTTAGTACAGTACAAAACAGATTCCACTTTCATTTACTGCAGTGTCCAAACAGATGACATCACCCCAAAATCTGCAGTAAATGCTTCTTCTTTTTACCTCTAACACTTCTGCAAACAATGAGCACAGTCAGCTGCATGGAGGTACTCCCCTTTCATAAAGCACAAACAGCTGAGCCACTGACTCAGTCCTTTAGATAAATTAATTGTGAAACCAGATTGGACATGTAGCAACTATATGCCCTGCAGGAGGGAAAAAAGGAAAAGGGGGGAAAAGGGGGGAAAAGGGGGGGAAAGGGGGGAAAAGTGAACTGCAGTGAAAGCGAGAGAACTCGAGTGAC
>BJBW01021700.1:0-19157 GCA_004320125.1 Scolopax mira
CATGAGCAGGCAGTGGGCACTTGCAGCCCAGAAGTCCAATTGTATCCTGGGCTGCATCAAAGAAGCATTGCCAGCAGATCCAGAGAAGTGATTATCACACTTTGCTCTGCTCTGGTGAGACCTCATCTGGAGTCCTCATCTGGAGTACTGTGTGCAGGTCTGGAGCCCTCAACATAAGAAGGACATAGACCTGACGGAACAGGTCCAGAGGAGGGCCACAAAAATGATTAGGGGGTTGGAGCACCTCTGCTATGAGGACAGGCTGAGGGAGCTGGAGTTGTTCAGCCTGGAGAAGAGGAGGCTTTGGGGAGACCTAATAGCAGCCTTCCAGTACGTGAGGGGGGCCTACAGGAAAGCTGGGGAGAGTCTGTTCACAAAGGCTGGCAACAATAGAACAAGGGCTAACGGGTATAAACTGGAGAAGAGCAGATTTGGATTAGGCATTAGGAAAAAGTTCTTTACTGTGAGAGTAGTGGAGCACTGGAACAGGTTGCCCAGGGAGGTGGTTGAGGCCCCTTCCCTGGAGACATTCAAGGTGAGGCTTGACAAGGCCCTGAGCAACCTGGTTTAGTTGGGGGTGTCCCTGTGACTGCAGGGGGGTCAGACTAGATGACCTTTGAAGGTCCCTTCCGGCCCAGATGATTCTATGATTCTATGATAATGTTGGCTAATTATATAAACTAAAGCATAGACATAATGGTTATTGTACTTAAATCTATTAGACATATAACCAAGCGTTATGAACTAATTTTAAATTAGGTTGTGTTGGTAAAGATTTCTCTTATCAGTGTCCTTTAAAGGAGTATAGACATAAAGCTGTTCTTACTAATAGAAAACATTTGTTTCTTCTACATCTTTACTTTTACAGATGCTTCATTAGTGCATGCATTTGTTTAGTGTGTCAATCAAAGAAGCATCCATGTTATAAGAAATTTCAAGTATGTTTAAAAGAACTAACAACATGTCAATGTGGAGATTAATATACATGTTTCTGCGTGCACTGATGGTCAAATGGGTCTATGGAGAATGTATGTATGTCTATATGGAAAAAAGCAAAGGAAGATTTAAAGAAGCTACTTTATTTGTGTTAACTGGAGGAATCCATGACAGCAGATGATACTCCATTTATGTGTCATTTACACTTGGTTCATCCTTGGAGCACTGGTGTTAAATGACCTACACAAAAAAAGGTTTTGAAGAGGGGTTATGATAAGATATTCAAAAGCACCTCCTTGATTCAATAGTATGTTTCTATGAAATATTCAATTTCTCCTAAATTACTACACCACTTTGGAAAAAAACTTGGAAAAACCTTGATGGTCCTGCATTTGCAAAGGAATATATTAAAAGACAAAAAAAACCCTATAAAACTTATTCACCTCTGGTTTTATATCCTTCTTTTTGTACAATGGTGCTGATAAGGGAGAGAAATGCAGGATTGATTTTCATAAAAGATAGATCTACTCTAAAATTAAATCCACATCATGCATTGACATTTATAAAGATAAATATTTGACTTTTGTTTGCTCTAATAAGGTGGATTAGGCCCTTATAATATGCTATTGATAAACGTGTGATTGACAAGATCTCTCCAAGATTACATCAATCCTTTATTTCAGGGTGTACACAGAATACTGATGAGCTCCTTTTCCTTTATTTGCAGCCCTGAAATGAAGAACATCAAGGCCAGATAGCATTTGCGGGAGAACTTTACAGCACACGCAGACCAATAAATGTTGAAATCAAGAGTCTGATATTTCAGCTGATTGCCAGGAAACTAACTTAAAAAATACCTTAATATTCAGAGATTTAAAAAATGACACAGAGATAATGAAACAGTTTGGAGTTAATGGAACGCTATAAGAGAAGGATGCTAATGATCCAAAATAATTTCTGCATCCTTCAGTGTAATTTACAGACTATCTGTAATCTGCGTACCTACGCTCCCTTACAGCAGTACTTTCTCTGCAGGAGAGGCACACAGGTTTCAATCATTCAGATTGGTATAAATGTCTTTTAGGGCTTATATAGGAAAAGGTGACATAGGAATGAAATAAAATTGCTGTTTTCACTTTTTCTTTAAGATTGGAATGTCCTGAATTTGGAGGCTGCATTCAATTATTGCCATGATATTTTTAAGTTGTGGAGTTGTATGAAGCAGTTGTTCTAACCTCTCTTCAATGCAAAAAGGAGGGAAGGTCAAGATTGGATAGTTTCAATGTCCCTCCTCTAAATTACAGGTATAATGCATGAAGCCTCCTTCAAAGGCAAGGGAAACGTGTGGGACAGACAGACTTCCATAAATACAAAGGGGAACATGAAATCCTTAACAACTAATGTCAGTTACTGACAAATGATGCATATTTAAATTGAAGATCCATTACATTATTTCTCCTGTGACATGAAGTTTCATTAATAATTAAAATTTTACAAAACTCATTGATTTTTATGCTTGGATTTGTGTTCAAAGGAGGCACAAGCTGCTTGAGAGAACCTGGCTCCTTCATGAGAGGCTGTCAATAACTAGTTGTGGTCCTTCTATGGCTAATATACCAAGTTTAATTAAAAAAAAAGCAGCAGCAAAGTTAATATTATGCTTTTTAGACTAGCAGCTCAAGGTGTGGTAGAAATCAAGATGTCTGCTTTGACCCTGCTGTCTGGTACATTTGATGAAATTGGTGCCAGGAAATTTTACTTTTTAGGTGGCTCTTCCTTTAACCTTTAATTGAGGAGAGTTTTAATTTTTTCTTAAGGTTTTGATGCTGCCTATGTTTGGACACAGATTTCGCATACAAGTAAAATCAGTCTTAAAAGATGATTCCAGGAAACTAGTTTTTTATCTTTACTGATGCATACTTCCATAAGTAGCTTATGTTTTCAGAGTAACATACTAATTCAGAGAACCATGTAAAAACATTGCCCCATATTTGTGTAGTCTCAGGTGAGTTAAATATCCATATCAACACACCATGACCAATGTAGGCTTGATCAGGACTGTTCACAGGTTGAGATCTGAAAGCTTCAGAGAACAAGTGTCATAAATGAATCCTTATTTTCCCCAAACAAGTGTCTCTGCCTCTATAGATGCATAGATGAGAGGTCCTGTAATGCTGTGAAAGAGGAAGATATGAAGTAGTTATGAAGGAGCTGGGAATAAGATCACTGAGAAAAATTAACAGGGAGCCATGTATAGGCACAATTTGCAAGCCACTGAAGGCTTCTTATCCCATTAGGGGAAGAGACAGAAGCAGTGCCAGAAGGCACATGAGCAGTTTGCAATGCAGTTATGACGAGAATTTGCAGGAAAGCAGCAGAGACTGATCAAGAATCCTGTAAAAAGAGGCACAAGTAACAGAAAGGGAGGGGAGTATTGTCAGGATATCTCCACTCCAGCTTCCACTATACTAATTCTAGTTTGCCTCCAGAGGGCTGAGCTCAATTTTCCTAACTTGAACAAATAACATGGCATACTTGTAGGGATTAATTTTATCTATTGCATGCATTGTAATAAAAGCCCCTCTGAGCAGTTATATATCAAATTACAAAACATGTAAGCACTCTTATTCCTTTTTTTCCAACTTTCTTACTTCTTGTAAAGCAAAAGATAATTACTATTTGAGCTGCCTTGGGGGTTGGGAAAAGAATTAGAGGGGAAAAAAACGTATACTAAAAGCAAATATACTAAAAAGCAAACACAAAATATGTAATTTTTTAAAAAATGTGTATTTATTCAGAGCTTCACTTACTTTTACTTGAAATTAAAAAATAAAAACATTGTCACACTTGTTTTAAGTAGGGTATTGTGACAACTCTTTTAACCTGTATTTTCTGTCACATTATTTAGTCCTCATGAGTCATCTTAAAACCAATTGCTTAAATTTTACTGTCCTTAAGTTTTGACCACACAATATAAATGTGTTTTAGATGTACTTGCCTTGAAATAACTGTTGAACTTGCAAGATGGCGAGCTTCATGAACTTGGGAAATGGTGATTGAAAGAACTCTGAAGTTTTTTGCTAATTTTTAGGTTGTTTTTTTTTTTCCCCTACAGTGATTTTGGGTATTTTTACAGGAACTATTTATCACTACAGCACCTTGAATTTTATTCTCCTATATCTATGTAATTATTTAGATATCATGTTTTTCTCACATTAATGAGTTGTTTGGTTTTTTTTCCTCTTAAAGTGTAGTTTATGGTTGTGTTATTGTTATCTTACACTCACATTCTTTTCTAAAATACTTTGTGATATACTCTTCTTGCCTTGTCATTCCAAGGATTTTGTTTTATTGAAGATCTTCCTTACTGCCTACAGATCAGTATATAGGAAATCTCCAGGTTCTAGGTTTATTTTCACCTCCTTTGATGGAAGCTAATGTACCGATTATTTTATTTATTTTTTCTTCTGAGTCTTCTTCAATTGTTATTTCACACAAACATGGATTTTAAGGCGGATTTCAATGACATGACTAGTATACTTATCTGTCTTGACAGTCACTTTCCCTAATGATGCTGTAAATAGAGGTTCCGTAACTTCCTAAATACTTCTTTTTTTCTACTCAGCTACCTGTTAGAATTTATATTGTTGTTCAAGCAGTATTGTAAAACAAGATCATACTGATATTATTCATCAGGCTGGGAAATGTAGCAAGGTACTATCTCAGCAACTGTTTTCCAGATACCCTAAATCACTGTTTTTTGACATTCAAGATATAATTGCTATTAAGCTTGTTTCATTGTACAGCAGTGTGCATATTTGATTTGTGCTTGCCTTATCATTATCTGGAAATATTTCAGTTTGCATTTAAAACTGCAAACCTTTGGTTTATATTAGAAAATCTCATTCACTAGTTTAGCTTAATATTTTAGCTCAACCTCTATGTGACATCTTTCCTGATACTTTCCAAAATATTTGTGATCAAATTAATCTTCATGTCCAATAAACAGCTCTGCCATTCTTGGATACATGACACTATGCTGAAATGTCTCTAATTTGGACTAGCCAAAACTTATGGGACCATCCTTAAGTGTCCTTCAGTTAAGTATTATTAGGAATGAATTCGAGCAAACATTTCCCCTGAACTGCAGCAAAAACATCTTCTAATGAGTAGGGTAACTGATGTTGAGATCAGCAACAGCAATGTAACTTGCAGGTACTTTTTGACTAATTAGTGACTGTGGCAAATAGCTTTTGTGTCAAACTGTGCTTCTTTCTGGGTGTTTGCTCTTTGACTTGTATCCTGGGTGTAGCTTTGTTTCTGCAATTCAGATGGCCTGGCAGCTCTCCTAATTTCCAAAAACCTGGCATGTATTCCAGCTTGAGTGTTTTGCCCTCTCTTGATTTATCAGCCTTCCCTCCATTATGAGAGTAGACTTACGTAGTTCTTCACACTAATGAAGTACTTCATGCTAATTCCGTGAAAGAATTACAGCTTTTGGTTTTTCATTTACTTCTATCAGCTATGCAATCTATTTCCTTCCTCCCTCCTCTTAATGGGAGTAATTTTGGAGCAATGACAGGAGCAATATCATTTTTACAGGTGGTACAATTGACAGTTATTTTCATCCAGGCCTGGTTAAACAGACCATCTTTCCCCATCTTGACTATACGAAAGTCTTAAAAAAAATGATCTCTGTGATATGTTAAATGAAGAATTGTGCAACTCACCAACTTAATGTGCCAATGTCTATTGCAAGTGGGTGAGTCACAGAATCACAGAATGGTAGGCATTGGAAGGGACCTTTGGAGATCATCTAGTCCAACCCCCCTGCCAAAGCATGGTCATCTAGAACAGGTTGGACAGGACTGCATCCAGGCAGGTTTTGAAGATCTCCAGAAAAGGAGACTGCACAACCTCCCTGGGCAGCCTGTTTCAGTGGTCTGTCACCATAAAGTAAAGAAGTTTTTCCTCACGTTGAGAAGGAATTTCCTGTGTTCCAAATGGTGCCTGTTGCCCCTTTTCCTGTCGCTGGTCACTACTGAAAAAAGGCTGGCCCCATCTTCTTGACACCCGCCCTTTAGACATTTATAAGCACTGATGAGATCCCGTGTCAGTATTCTCTTCTCCAGGCTAAACAGACCCACGTCTCCCAGCCTTTCCTGGTAACGGAGGTGCTCCATTCCCTTGGTCATCTGTGTAGCCCTCAGCTGGACTATCTCCAGTACTTCCCTGTCCTTCTTGAGCTGGGGAGACCAGAACTGGACACAGTACCTCAGACATGGCCACAACCAGATCAAAGTTCTTGAACTATTGTAGAAAAAGATGGGCTGGGCAATATGTGAAGTGTTCACAATCAGGAATTCAGCAAAACTCATAGATGAGCTAGAAGATGGTGCATTCCAGGTAAGAGGTAAATTCAGGCTGGTTGTCCTCACATCAGTCCAAATACCCAAACACAGGGTGAGATTTGAGTTACATCCCAGATATTGTCTTGAGTCTGTGATTTCTTGTAGGTACATTCATGGATATGCCAGTCTTCTAGTCTTATTAGCTTGTGGTACTAAAGGCTGACCCCTAGCAGGAAGAACAGCCAAAGGTTCCTGTGAGACTGTGGCTCTTTTCTGGACTGCATCTATATTAACAGGCTTTTTTTAAGATTGCAGCTCTACAGTACAAATAAAAGCTGACACAGAGGCTGTAAGTCAGCTGTCTCTGTTGCAGAGGATATGACTCTCCGTTCACACTGTGTGGTGGCTCAGTCTTGCCCCAGACACTGGATATCCCTGATTTGTTGACAGGGCTTGAGTGCAAAGGGCAATGTCACTGGTGGTAAGGTGCTCAAAGGGTCAGATTGCTGGCTGTGAGGATGTGTGCTCTAGGCTGTGATTCACTCCTTTGTAATTACATAGCAGTGCTGAGGCCACGAACTGCACGAAGGGCTACACTCTCCTGTTGCACAGGGACTCCCTGCACAGAGAAGTTCTCTCAATATTTTCTGTCCTCCCAGCCAACATGTCTTTGAATTGGTATGGGAGCTGGCCTCATCAACAAAGGTTTGAGAGGAATTCACCTAAGCACTTGTGATATCAATTAGAAGTCAGCAATAAAACTGGAAAAGGTGTAGGTGATTGGCAGCTCATACTAGTGGCAGACTTGACAGATAAGAGCTTTCAGTGAGGGCATGCCAAGTTTTATGTTCAAAACTTACCTACATTTCAAGTAATACATATAATCCACATACTCTCTTTGTCCAGTTAGAACTTGGCAACCCATTTAATATTTTACAGACTTAAAATTATTTTTTCTATAACTTATTCAGAGACCAGCAAAACTGGTAATGGTACAGTGAGAAAATGCCATTGTAGCACAAAATGCACATGAGATAAAATATCTACAACTATTTTGAAGATGTGGTTTGTTGCTGACTGAACCTAAGTGAGGACTTAGGCTGTAATCTAATGTGCTTATTTTGTAACAACAAAATTTGACAACATTTCAAGTACTGAAATACTACATGAATATGTATATGTACATGCATATTTTTTGTCATATAGATATGCAAATAGTTCTTAATCTTCTTTGTGTTAAACTGTTTTCCAAGAAGCTATAACACTAGAACATTGACTGGCAAATTTCCAAACTCATTTGGAGAGGTGTCTTTCAGATATAAACATGACAGAAGACTAATAGGTTGAATGCCGCCTGAAGTTCAAAATATACAAGCGTAACACAAAATACTCACAGAAAGCAAAATAATGTGTTCTAGCATGTTGGCTCAAAGAAGCCTAATGTATGAAGAAGTTACAGGTAAACAGTAAGAGAAAAATTGTGTTACCGTTGACCTACTTTAAAGATAGTGATAAATGAAAAGAAAAAAGAATGAACAGGAAACTGGAAAAGCTGGTGCAAAAGAGCAGAACAGAAATCCTAGAAGAATACAAGCAATAGCTCATATTGTGATAAGAAGGAAAAGATAATTTTTTCTGGAACATATTGACAAATCAGAACTTCAATAATTAATCTTGCAAACAATTTTCTACCTTTTGTTTCATAGAGAGAAGAAGAGATTTTCTTAATAGAAAAGAAAGCCTCTTGAAATAAAATCAGTAATGTCAAAGTTCAGAGTTCCTACTTACTCCTCACTACTTACTCCAACAAAACCAGATCTTGCCTCTGTAACATACTTTCACCTAAGCAGTGGTTGACATAGGGCTGCACTAACTACAGAAAGGAAACTTTTTTTTTTACATTCATGATATCTTAGAGGAATGAGTTCCATAATATATTTTAGTGACACAATCTTTTTTTGTTTAGAAAGATCTTAACATGATTTATCCACTCTTCCCTTTTTCCTAACCATTTTTTTAAAGGTTGACTTTAATCCTCTATCTTTGCTCGTTTTTGATCAGTAGCTTTCACTCTGTATTATTTATGAGGTGTCATTGGACATTTGGCTAAACAAGAAACAAAGGAATACATATTCTTAATTTCAATGGATAGATGCAATTAGTTTCTGAGGGAAGTGGTAGAAATGATCTAATGTTAGAGATAAATTTGCCACAGAGTTTGTTCCAAAAGTTCTGTTTAAGATGTTGCATTGATACAGAAAGTTTCTTAAATGCCAAGTCATTTAACAATTTTTTAAGGAACAGCTGGAGTTATTATCCATTTATAACTTTCCATCCCACAGATAGTACATCTTAAGAAGTAGCTGCGGATTTTTAAGGAATGAAATCAGTATTTTCTCTTTACAAATCTCTCCTCTAGTATTTCCTCTTTTTATTAGGAGACAAAAGTGATAATTGGATCAAATTTCCCTCTACTTACCTCCTATGGTAAAGAAATCTTTTAACATTTTGAGGGGTTTTAGCAGAAGTAGAAAGCTACTAGGAAATACAGATGGTCAAAACATATGAATAAAATAATAAAAGATACATATATTGCACCTAAAACACTGTCTTTATGGTATCAATCTTTAGTATTCCTAGAGGTTTAATGAGTTTGCGCATCTCTTATATCTTATCTGAGCATCAGGAGACGTTTCATGTGCTGGAATTAAGAGCTCATGAGTTTTATTTAAAATGCTCCTAATTACTCTGTAGATGCAATGGTATTTCAGGCAGTCTATGCCAGCCAAGTTGTAAGACACCTTGGAGTGACCTCAGAGATAACCAATAAGTGTGTATTATAAGAAGAATAATGAATACGACTAGTCCATTTTGTATTTTTTTCAAAAATGAGTTAGACTCCTTCTGTGATGGGATGACCTTAGGGGCAATATAATGTATACCTGCCACTGAAATGACTACTGTGCAATGAATGACCATTATATTTTATGTAATTAAAGATGACGTCAAAACAGTTGGCTGGTACAACAAACTCTTTTTCTCTTCTATCTCTGGATCAGGACAAAAAGGAATAAAACAGGCAAAAGACAGCATTGAAATTATTTTCCCTTTTTTTAACAAATTCCTGAAAATCATAGCTGCTTACAAAATAAAATGAAAAATGAAAAAATTGCATAGTTTTAAAAAGTAGAGCTACATAGTCCTCTGTCATCACTGAGTAACAAATGGAAAAAGACAGTATTCGATATTTAATGAATGTTCCTAAAAGAGAAGAAAAAATCCACATACATATGATAAAGGATAAAATAACTGATCTGTGTTTCCCTAGTTCTCTGACCTATGTGTGACTGCAGGATATTTTTTTCAATTACATTCAAATCCACTATTCAGCCCTACAAATGTTTTTCAAAATAGGGAAGATGGCACTATCAACCTGAAAATCAACAAGGACGGATGATAACAGGAAAATCCTGAGTCTGCTCACGTACTATTGATTTAGACATTTAATCAAGATAAGTGCAGGCTGGAAGTCCCAAGCTCAGACAATATTCTTCCCAGTGTGTTATTGCATGCACTTAATAGCAATTCCCTATTTTGCATAGCTCTGCAGAACCATGTATCGCCAATTTCTCACCTACCATTGTAGAGCTGCAAAGGTGCAGAAAAGGTCGGTGCTAGTTCTTGATCTGCTTTGGGATATCTGTAAGTTTACATTCATATGTAGTATGCTGTGTATTTTGAGATGATTTCACTCAAATCCCAGACAGTTGATGTGAACTATTAGTGAACTTTGTCAGGAGTTACTGAAAGCACTGAGGACATCCTCTCCTCTCCTCTCCTCTCCTCTCCTCTCCTCTCCTCTCCTCTCCTCTCCTCTCCTCTCCTCTCCGGTATCACACTGGATACAGGATCACACTGTACTGTGACAGATTAGGGACACAAAGAACATACCCTCTTCTGTTTTTCAGAGAATAGCACCAAAAGGAACGTCCTGAAATGAGGTGCAAGTGAGATAAATAAAACCTATATCAAATCAAGGACTTGGAATCTATTTTTTTATGTTGTGTCTGTCTGTGATTTTTCAAAAAAGATAATCCGCCTTCCACTTTGACATGTCGGATACGTAGATATTAAATGTAGAGGAAATTTGTTCTCAGCCTTTAAGCTTTGCACAAAATAACGCAGAGAAAAAGGCTTTCCCTCATTATCTCTGCACTTGCTGTCTAACTTTACTGAGTGTATTAGGAGAGTGTTCTTCATGGCAGTCAAAAATGTTAACTTCTATTTGCTTTTCTGAGAACAAAAAGGAAATAGAAGAGGAACTGTGACTCAGGAACTTCGACCCAACAGCAAAGCCAGTAGTCCTGAGCTGGGCAGGAGTTTAATGCAGGTGGCAACCAAATTTGCTGCCTTCTCAGACCTGCTGGTACAGCCAGACATGTAACTCTTCCCAAATTCAGGCAGCCTCCATCAGTCTGGTAGAACTAAACTGGTGAAAATTATTATGGTAGTTTGTTAGGAAAGTGATAATGGGAGGATGCTGTTCAGTAATCTCCTAACAAAGCTTGGCTACCACTAGAAAACAGCACATAATCCTGTGACCTGGTTTACAGTTTCTCTTGGAGAGCACAGCCTTGTTTTGCTTTCTCTTCAGAGCTGAGACTAAAATGATAGTCTACTCCAGAGACAACAAGAACCAATAATTTTTCTTTGTTGTCTGCATGAAACAGGGAGGTGACAACTCATACCAGAAGAGGAGTTCATCTCTCAGCACACTGCCATTCGTCTTGTTCTGTCTTTTCCTCGGTTTCCTTCAAATACTCCTTGTGCCTTGATTGATAAGAAGTGTATTAAGGAAAGGCATTGCAAACATCTTCCCTCCTGCTTTCTCTTATGATTTTGACTATCTGTCTCAGCTTCTTGCCAGTCTTCAGTAACTGTTAAATGGATATGCTCGAAAAGCTATAATAAGCTTTTACAGTAATAAGGTACTGTATTTTTTCTTTCTTTTAGATACATGATTTTCATTTTGGCGTAATGGAGAGAAGGTGTTTTTCCTGTAAGCTTGTCATTTGTTGTTTCTTAGTCAACTTTCAATGCACAGCTTAGAAGGCTTCCAGAAAGTTAATATAACTACACTCTAACTTAGCATTCAAAATGTCCTTGTTCTGGTGAATGCTCCATTAATCAGTTATAATGGGCTGATGACCCAAAGCTGATAAAGGTTTGACCCTTGCAACTCAGAGAAGACACACTTTAAGGCAGGTAGATGCATGTGCCACTGTTTGTTTTCAGTTAGTGAGCTAAATGGCCCCATGTCATAGCTATTATTTTTCCAGTTGAACAATTGAGGCCTCTGCTGGGGTGATAATGCAACAGAACAGCAGAGGAAACACCAAAAGAAGCTGATGAACAAATGCTAATAAAGAATAAGAAAGAAAGAAAGAAAGAAAGAAAGAAAGACAAGTATAATTTGACAGATAGGAACTGAGAACAAGAATGTTTAAGCAAGTATTTTTTGTTGATTTAGAGCAACAACTTCAGGCTTCTAGAATTTCAGGCTAGTACTGAAGGAAATACGGCTTTATTTTGAATCCTAAGAATAACGATATTTGAAAAGTATCATTAGAAAGGTATCATGTACCTCAGAGGTGTTCTTCCAAGAGCCAGCACCACCCATCATTCACTGATGCCAAGTTCCAGTATTGCCTCTAGGAAAACATGGCCTTTTTCCTCTGTTTCAGCAGTGCTGCTGGCCAGACAAGGTAAAGAGAAGTGAACAGTTTTCTGTCTCTTTTTGCTTTGTGCTGTTTTTTGATACTCTAGTAACTGTAAAGTCAGTGCCAATGGAAACATTCATTAGTGGAGAAAGCTACAAAATCCATTGAGGTACTATTATAAGCCCTCTGGTGTTCAAGAGTTGCAGATTTCATTTATGTGTTAAAGGGTTTTTGCTGTTTTACTGCAAGTATCTTCTCTTCTAGCTGACATTTTGGTGGCCCAGAAACTTTGCCTACTAGGAAAGTAATGGAGGAGTATTACATCATGAATGTTTTATGAAAGATGAATTTATTATTCACAAAAATGTTGGCTTTACCTAGAAATTACGTTAGTATGTATTATTGTACTTCACTTGCATTTGGTGGTTAGCCTAGCTTATTTCCTCATTACCATATTCCTCTTTTTCTCTTCTTCTGTTACAGAGACAATACTTTTTATGTTTAGTGCCAAGTCATAACAAATAATATTTGTTTTCTGTCTTTTCTCATTTCTCTTTTGTTTCACCTCTTGCTTCTATTTCTTCTTCCCTTTACCATTTTTGTCTTCTAAGCTGAAGCATTTATTTTCCTCCTATCCGTGCAGCTGTTGTGTTTTCTTAAAATATCCCTTCTTTTCCATTTTTGTCTCTTTTTATCTTTCTATACAGATTTCTTGCTGTCTGGTTACTTACCATACAATTTGGCACAAAATGTTGGCAGTATGAGAATACTGCTTTGAAAAACTCAGAGACAGGTGGATGTAGAGACAGATATACTTTTTAATGCATTCTGTTTCTCTGACCAGATTTCAAAACCATGTATTTCAGTGCAAGATTTCCCTTCTTTTTGAGGTAGAAATAAATTCTATGTATGTATTTCTTTAAGTGTGAGAATGTATATGAAGCAGTTTACAAATAGGATTGTTAATGCTTTGTAAATTTCACACCAGGGTCCAAAATGCAGTTTTGGCATTTTCAAGTCTATGGTATAGGGCAGCTTCAAAAACCATTCCTTCTCCTAAGAAAGATTAATAGCTTAAGGCAGTGTAATAGCAGACAGTAAGTTGTGAGTCTCCTTAAGGACACACTTTGGTTTTGGTGTCCTGATACCTTTGATTAGGCAAGTTAGAAGGCTATTGCCATAAAAGTAAAGGTGGGAAGCTCACTGCCAGTTTTGACTACTTCTTCAAGCAAAACATTACCTATGAGAACTTGTCTCTCAGGCGACACAGACAATGCAACATCTGGTTTGAGGAACATTAAGGGAATAAATGCCATATTGCTGACAGTGCAATGAAGCAAATAATTTGGTTTGGGTTTTGGTCTAGAAATTCAGGCTACATGACTAGTATTCATATGTCTCAATTTCAAGAGCTACATTCCACTGTTAGTCACTTAACTCTTTTTAAGGACTTGTCACATATTATTTGTCATATACAGGGAACCATGACAATTATCTGAAAATTTTATTCTCTTATACTGCTCAAGGTTGAAAACAGCAAAGCAAATATTTTAGATACTGTAAATTTGGAGCTATGTAACTCAGGAATTTGGTAGATCTCTGAATTGTAAAATTATCTTAGAGAAATTAAAATACCTGTCTCTGATGAATTTGCTCATTGATGTCAGAAAAACATTAATGCTTGAAATAACTGGATTCAAGTTTAACAAGGGCTGATTTCATTAACTAATGCCATTGAGCAGAGGCTGTGGAAAATTAAGTTGTCCCTCCATTGACCTCTTATTAAAATTGTAGGGATGAACCTTCATCTTTTTGTTCATTTGGTTTCTAGCTAATGAGATTGGCCTTGGAGATGGAACTGCTCTTTTGAACAACTAATGTTTGAAAATCATGCCTATGATATCTTTTGTTATTTCTAAAATCTGAAGTGAAACATCCACACCATTTAAATTTTTAGAAAATGTTGTAGTGTTATCTCCAGCAATAAGCTCTCACTTTGTCACTTGCATCAGGAGTAATTTTCACTAAGCTCAGGACTTTTCATCAGTTTATTTTTTTTACAAGTACATGAGTTTGAAGTTAGAAGCAAAAAAAATTGTGGATGGTTTTAGAGTTTTGACATTTTATGACAAAGTAAAATGTAATGGTGTCTCACTGTCAAAGTTGCTATTATTGACCTTGGAATTGCCTTTTATTATCAGCCCTAAAACCCTTACCTCTGCAGCAGAATTTCCATCAACCAACAAGAAGTTCAGGGAACAGAACAGAGATAAGTAGGAAAGGACAGAGGGCTTCATCTTTATTGGGAACCTGTTTGACATGATCCCATGGAAACTCTCATGGCAGGCAGAGGAGGTCAACCATCACAGCACAAGGACAATCCATTCCAGTGGGCAGTAAAAAGTAGGAGGAGGCCATGGTCTCAAACGAAAAAAAAAAAACAAACCAGAGTACAAACGTGGAATTGGAGATAGGAAATGTTCTCTGAGTGGCCTAAACAACCAATGTCTTGTGCATCTCCCATTGTCAAAAATTCAAAGCTCAGCTGGAGCTGAAACTAGCAAGGAAGGTCAAAAAGACTGTTTTCTATAAGTAGCAAAGGTAAGGATAAGGAAAATGGGGCCTGTTGCTCACTGGTACAGGGACCCTGCACCTAGAGGAGGCCGAGGTACTCAATGTCTTTTTCACTGATAAGAGCTGCCTCAGGCCACGCAGGTCTTGGAGCCTCCTAGCAGAGGAGTGAGAGTGAAGCAGTACCCACAGGAAAAGGGGATCACTTCGCCCCAGTAGGACACATAAATTCTTCTGAAACCATTTCCAACCCCATGAAGAGACTGCTAAGAACAGCCAGCTGAAGGGTGAATCTTGCCTGACCAGCATGTTGTTCCCTGTGATGAGATGACTGACTGCATGGATACAGGGAGAACAGTGGATGTCATATACCTTGACTTTAGCAAGGTCTTCACTGTGGTCTGTTTATAGTTGGTAAAGTACTTTAAGAGGACTGTGTCAGATGGATCTCCTCAAAGTAGCAGAAAGATTGCTCCTGCCCTGGGGAAGCCATAGATATACAGATGGGAGAAAATGTACTAGAGATCATGGAATCTGACAGAGAAAGAGTTACAGCATGAGATCAGACAGTGCACTGGGGAGGATGGAGCCACCAGTGAGGTTCAGAAAGGTCAGAAATACAGCTTGAACTGCAAACCTGTAGTGTTTTGTGGAATATGAAGCACACAAATCCTGTGCATTCTAGTTGAAAAAGGAAATATATCCTATGCATCATACCTGTAGGTGATTCAAATGCCAAGGAAACAGGAGCCTCAGTAAACTGAGAAACATGTTTTTTACAATTTTGGTTTTACATGGTTTTACAAGAACCAGCATCCTTGGTTTCCTCTCATGGTTCACCTTACTGGAAAGCTGAAGGCGGAGACAGCAGATTCTTCCATGTTTCTAACATCGTGTTCTGGTTAAAAAAATCAACACAAAACCCCCCACTACATTCATAAGGGTTACTTTGCTTTCCATACCTACAGAATGTCTTCAGTGTGAATCTTAAAAGATTTTGAAATCATTAAAATTTCCTTTCAATTGTGAAAATAAGTAAGCCATGTTAGCTGTAGCTGCATATATTGGGCTTTGGGATTCAGGTGGATCTGGACTCTTGGTGTCCTAGGCTGTATATATGGGGCTGCTGCAGTTTCCTGTCCCAGAGAGGCAGTAATGAGCCTGGTTCCCAATAGACAGACCCACACATATGAAAAAAAACATGCACAGCAAACCACACAAATCAGTACAGGTAGAAAACACCGTATTTACCAGCACCCATGTGAACATGAACTGCATGGACAACCTCATCATGATCTTTCTCAAATCATAGGTATGATTGGCATGCTCAGCTACTGTTTTCTGTGGTTCAGCAAAGATAATTTGTCCAGTCAAAAAAACCCAAAAACCAAACAAATAAAAAGCAAAAAAAATCTTTATAAATTGAGGATATCTAATTTAAAGCAAGAAAACACTTTTATTTTCTATTTCTGTTCTTTGTTAAGGTTACTTTTGCTATCCAGTATGAATACCGAACTGACAAAAATATACCATTTCCTTTAGTGTTAACTAGTTAAATGCATTATATCTTTAATTTTATAATATTATAAATTATTCCCAGAACATATCAATAGATGGGGAAGGAGAGAGGAAGCAGCATATAGGAAACAGATTTCTCCACCAAAGAAAACACTTCAAAACAGGAATCTCTGGGAAAGAATAAATGTAATGATTTCTTTATCTCAGTCCTTGCTGATATGACTGGCCAAGGTACATAAGACCAGCCTTTAACAGTTCTAGGATCCTGAGACTACAAATCTACAGCAAGGAATTCCTAGGTGAAAGAATATTTAAAGGTCAGGGAACATTTAGATAAATGAGGAGAAGCTGAGACAGCTGGGATTGTTCATCCTGAAGAAGAGAAGGCTCGGAGGAATTTTATTCATGTGTATAAATACTTGATGGAGGAAGTAAAGAAATTGGATCCAGACTTTCCTCAGTGGTACCCAGTGACAGGATAAGAGGCAATGGGCACAAGCTGAAATAGAGGAAAGTTTTTTATGAGTGATCAAACACTGTCATGATTTGCAGAGAGAGACTGTGGAGTCTCCATCCCTGAGAAGATTCAAACGCTGGTTGGACACTGTTCTGTCTGCTTGCTGTGCGTGACCCCTCTCTAGGTATGGAGGTCTCTTCCAGTGTCAGCCATTGTGTAACAGTGTGATAACTGTTCATTTTACACTATCATACCTTTTAAACCTGTGCTCTGAGGGTTGCTAAAACACTTGCTCTGTGGATATGTGTGGCTCATAATGACATCATAATTAATAGATTAATTTACTTGTGATTTCTATTTTTGCTCACATGAAGCAAAATTTCAGATCACCTAAATACATGCTTCTAATGTTATTTTTGTAATAGAAATGGCTAAGGCAGGGAAAAGACTCAGCTGGACAGCATGCACCTCAAGTTTCTCTGGCAAAAAAAAAAGATAATTATTTTTTTTTTTACTATTTTCAGTAATGCTATTATTATTTTTATTAAAATGTAAGCCCATGTCAAAACATCTTTAACAGGTACTTAAAAATCTAGAAAAGAGTCCAGTTGTGTTCTTTTAGATAAATTTACTTTGAAAGCCTTAGGACTACAGAAAAAACACCACTGAATATTTACATTAATGATAAGACACAGTGAGAATTTATTAGATTGTGAACATATCCCCACATTTTACAGGCAGGGAAAAGGTTAATTAGGGCTAAAAATACCACAAATACAAAGGTGGAAAATACATAAAGTAGTATAATGACTGATCCTCTTAAAACTCACAGATAAATTGCTCTAAATGAATCCATGAAAATGTTCTTGTATTCATTCTCTGAGAAAACATAGTAAGCTGTGCTGTCACTTAAAGCAATGTTATACGAGGAGGAGGGAGGACAATCAAAAAACTCCTCCTTGCCTTCTGTTGTTCATTATTGTCAGAAATTGAGTTCCCATACACAATTTTCACCCAGCCTTTACATACTGTTTCAAAAACAATAATAAATATCCATAGAACTATCACATCAGTGCAAAACTCAGTTTTAAAGCAAAGGTCCAAGTCATACAGTAGCTTCATTGTAACTACCCAACTGTATAAAACTTAAGTGGTTTGTATCTTTATGCATCTCTTCTTTTTTCTGGAGAAGTAATTTTATAGTATTGTTCTTTAAACTGAAATTTTCACCAAGAAGTAACAAAAGGTATTTTACCATAGTCAAAACTTACAGGGTATATGTTCACATTATATGCAGTTCCCTGTAATAGAAATTCTATTCATATATAAATCTGTGTTAACTCTTTTCATTTTGCTAGTAGTTAATTATTTCCTCTGAGTAGATATGAGAGAATGGGATAGAATACACGTAGGTATGATCCTGCCTCTGTAGGCCTTAGGCAACCTATCAATACCTTTCTGAATGCTTTTAGAGCACTCCCTTATTATGCATTTCTAAATTAGAAAAGTTTCAGTATGTGGATCTACTTTATTTTCAACTTATACTGTTTGCTGCTCAAACTGCAAATCTGGTTTATACCATAAATTACCAGCAACTGTTTCATCCTTCCTGAAGGTATGATGCATAGGTACTCTGCAACTTGTTTTTACATTTGATCTACTATCACAAATGGTACAAGAAGGAACAAAAGGATAGAGATATTTAAAATAAGAGGAAAAAATACTTTGACAATTCTTTTGTTTGCTGTATCAGAAAAAATTGCAAAACAACTGAAGATTTATAATAAGCATATCGGTTACTATGAGTGGGACTCATAGTATTTTAATCTGTATCTGTAATCTGTAGAGATCTGCATCAATGCAGTTCTTACTTAAAAGATTTCTGCTTTATTTTCCTTTTCTGAAATTGTTTATAAAGTAAAAATTATTAATGGATATTTCTCAATTGTTTCTTCAAATTAAAGAACATGTAGAAGAAATATTTGAGAAGAAAATAAAGTTTAGTCTGTTTTCAGAGTCTCAGCCCACTGGAACAAGTTGTCCACATAGCTTGAGGAGTCTCCCTCCTTGGAGATACTCAAAAGCAATAATTTTGCTTGAGCAGGCAAGCTAGACAAGATGACCTCTAGAGGTCACTTCCAACCTCAAACATTGGGGAGGAGTGCCTCTTCTAGTGCAGGCACAAATCACATAATCACAGAATCACAGAATCCTAGTGGTTGGAAGGGACCTTTGAGATCATTGACTCCAACCAAATTAAAAAACAAACCAAAAACAAACAAAGAAAAAAGCCACACACACACACAAAAAAAAAAAAAAAACAAAAAACCAAAAAAACAACAAACCCCAACAAACCCATAAAACCCACACAAACAAAAAAACCACCCACCAACTAGACCCCACACCCACACACCACCACAGACCAATAATCTTGGGCCTAGAGCATGCCCTGAAGAGCCATGTTTCCACATTTCTTAAATACCTCCAGGGACGGAGACTCCACCACCTCCCTGGGCAGGCTGTTCCAGTGCCTGACCACTCTCTCAGTAAAGTCATTCTTCCTAATATCTCATCTAAATCTCCCTTGCCGCAGCTTCATACCAT
>BJBW01021701.1:4268-16091 GCA_004320125.1 Scolopax mira
TGCTTTTGAAACGCACAGAAAAATAATGCAATATAGTCACAGTCTGAAAAAATCCTGATTGTCAGCTTTTGGGGCTACTGAAAAACTTCACTGGGACAAAAGATGCTTCAAAACACCCTTTTATAACTGATTATTCAAGCCTAATTTGAGGCTTCAGGTAGCACTTGCATTTGGCTTGACACTTTTTTCTTACACATGTTCCTGACACAGACGGCTGCCAAAATGTACTTATTATTTCAAATTATAAACAAATGGTTCTGCTTGGGGAACAATGGGTCTGACACTGGGGAACTTCATGCACTCCCAGGTGTGTGTACCTCACTCAAGAGCTCGTACGTGCTCATCCCTTTCTGTGCTTTCCCTATTAATAGCATTAAAACAAAAGCTAACCTTGGCACACCCACTTCACGAGAAGGCAGCACCCCAGAGGTGGTGACACGATGACAGTAATTAGAAGGGTTTTGGTAATGTTTTGAAGGCCAGCCAAATTCATAAATTTCCCTTCTAGTAAACTCCAGTGAAAGCAAAACAAGTTCAAAGCATTCACTCTCCAGAAAAACAAATATTGCAGACTATTAAGCGAACAGACTATTAGCTGAGAATTACCAAGATATTTAAATTTACAAACATAATGTATACATATTTGTGTGTGTATACACCTATATAGATATATATGTGCATACACACATAAATTGTCCTTTCAGACAACAAACAAAAGGCTGAGACAAAAAGTTTGTGACCAAAGACAGTGTTTGGCAAGCGCACAAAAGGGATAATGAGGAGCATTCTTTTCCCGGGTCTCCTGTCCTCCAGGCACCTGTGGAAGGTAGAGAATTAATCTAAAGTGTTTGCTCGGTTCAAACCAAAGGCCTAAAGAAAGGGTGTTGGCTGGAGTGAAAGAAAGGAGTTGTATAAAAAGAAAAGGCACTTTGGACTGCAAAAAGGGTGTGATAATGAGAAACAGAGTTCAATATGGAAGGTGAGGCAAAAACTAGAGCAGGATTAATATAATGAATTACATATAAATACAGTGTAGCTTGAAAGCAAAATATTATCTTTAAAGAAGAGGGAAAGAAGAAGGTGTTTTCCAAACACTTCTTTCCAATGCTAAGGTGCTGGCTAACCACCAACCCCAGAGTGTGAAGTACCCCAGGGTTTTCAAATAGATTACATAAAGAAAGCATCTCTAAAGTAAAATTGTGGCAAAGAATACATACCAAAAAATATATCTCGATGATGCTCTATGTACAACTGCTGAAACAGTGAGAGTTCTCATTCATGTGTGCACAAGAAAATCCAAACATACCAAAAAAAAAAAAAAAAAAAAAAAAAGAAAAAAGAAAACAACACAGATTTGGGAGCTCAGTTTGGATCTGACCTGTCCGAATGCTTGGTGCAAAAGGCAAAACAGCACAAAACAAAAGAGAGCAGAAAGGCCATTCCCAGGAAAACCAGCATCCCAGCAGTTAAGAGATGTGCTCAGTTTGTGGTAGACAATTTTAAGTTCCCAGTCTGCAGGACGGGTCCTGACATGCCAGTGGGTTCAGCAATGGGCTTCCCACTCTCTTTCCTATCCCCAATTCCAATATTTTGTCAGATTTTATCCCTTTCAATGAAAAATAACTTGTCTTAACAAACTAACGTGTGCCAAAACCAGCACAGCACTAACCAGAGAATTTCTAACAAGCTCTTTCTCATATGATGAAATAACCACCATGACAAAGACGAGGGAGATGTTGAGAGACCCAGAAAATAGCTAATAGTCCAACTTTTATTAACATTAGTTAATTGTACATCTTCCCTTTGAAAATCTCACCTTTGGGGCATACTGCTTTTACTTTCCTTTTTACTTCCTTACTGTTTTTCTCACTTGTCTAGACGTTTCTATGTCTCCAATTGTTTTAAATTGCCCTTTTCAACTCTCATTAATATTCACACTACTTCTTCCCTTCTTTACTCTTCTCACCATCCTTGCCAATTTTTTTTCCACGTTGTATGTTCTTTAATTGTTTACCATATTTTCTTCCTTCCCCCAACTCTTCATTTCTCTCCTATTTATTTCCTTAACTAACTTCAATTCAGAGATTTAGGACAGATCACCTATCCCACATTACCTCTTAAGGAGATAGGACAGTTTTACTATCCTGGCCCCTTGGTTTTTGCTTTGGTGTTGAAAGAGACACTATTTCATATAGTGGAGCAACTGAAAAGCCCAGAAAAATTGCCATTAAATGTTAAATCAGATACTAACAGTTTTCTGTTTTCTAACATAAAATAATACACAACCATCACAGACTGAGTACTCTATGGGGAAAACATCCACTAGTCAACCTCTTTTCTCTGGGAAAACCCTGGGACCTGTGTTCAAGTAGATTTATTTGTATTCTTGGTATTACCTACTGTAATTACCTACCTAAAGCAGGTCCTTTCTATAAATGATTGATAGCTGCATAACAGTGCTAATTTCTACTGAATTATTCCATTTCCTCCTCTTATATCTTTAGTAGTTTACACATATAAATTTGTATATTGAAGTTGTCTCTTATTTTGCCTTCATATTGGGAAGACTTAGGGCAGAAAATATATGTGTCAGAAGATGCAATAAATTATGATGAAGCCAGTAAGTCATTCAAAGGTAAAGATTATTCTTCCACAGAACAAAAGAAATTTGCAGAATAACATCCTGAACCATAGTTTATGAATAGTGAGTTCAGAAGAATCTTCATCCCAGCAAATCACAGACCACACAAAGTACTTGGAATATCTTTAGTTTAACTGAGAGCACCAAGAAGAAACACCTTATTCAAACCGATAAAAGGAATTTCCCATATGATGCAGTCCTGACACTTTAAAACAAGAACATTCCAGAATTCAGATTGTACACTCTACCAGCTTCATTTCTAACTTGCAACATTTGCTCCAGCAATCTGTCTTGGAATTAATAAATATGCAGCACAATGCAGTTTTGAGGGTTGTTTTTTTTAACTTGTTTTTTCGTTACATGCTCTTGCTCTGCAGGAGAAACACGGAATCAGTAAAGATCATCCATTGATTTTTATGACGACAGATTACTAACAATGATAGATTTTTAATGATGTGTCAACAGAGGATGAAACTGTGTGGTTGTGAGGTAGCAACTGCCAAAAGAAGGTGCTCTGAATGTCACGTTGGAAAGACATATCGTAGTTTCACTTTTGTCACATCAGTTCTAACAGTGTACATTTTACATAAGGAAAGGTTTCCTATCCCTGTATGAGGTTAGACGATAATTCAGAGAACTAGATTTTTTGTTTTATTTTGTGAGTAATGTATTTTAAGGAAGTGAGCAGGGACTATTTTTTTTTTTAATTAACAAAACCCAGAGATTTATAAGGGAATTTGGTATGGATTTTGAAGAGACCGTAGTGTATACCGCTACAGGAAGAGAAAAGTGGAAATGAACTTGTAAATAGGCTAATTTGTGTATAAATATGCCAAAATGCCACAAAGTTCTTGGGTTTATTATAAATAAACCAGTAGAGTGGCTGGAGACAGATTGCAGGATCTTTTTATTCTCTAGAATCAAAAAAATAACATGACAGATGCAATACATGCTGGTCAACAATGAAGATTTCCCTCAGCCATGAAAAATTGCACCAGCTGTCTCTTTACTCCAATTTTACACGTAGTTTGCGTGCTATCCCCAAAACTACCAGGCAACAGTCCAACATATGCCACGCTGGAATGGATTTACCCGTCAGGTTATTTGGCTCATGCCATTTGCACAGAGGCAACAGACGCAATACCTCAAAAAGCAGCTCCCAGAGGGCACCATATCCTGAGAAATGACGTTATTGTGCCTCTAAAAGTCTTTGCACCATCCACAGAGAAGCAGAGGAGGCAGAGGATGATGTGTGGCACTGTTTTCACTACACTCACTTGCCTTCCTCTCCCTGTTGTCAATGCAGTGGCACTCTGTGATGTGACCCCTGCTCTTAAGGTAATAGTGAAGCATGGAGGTAACTGCCTTCTTTTAGGTATCATAGAATCACAGAATGGTTTAGGTTGGAAGGGGCCTTAAAGATTATCTAGTCCCACCCCCCTGCCATGGGCAGGGACACCTCCCACCAGACCAGGTTGCTCAAAGCCACGTCCAACCTGGTCTTGAACCCCTCCAGGGATGGGGCAGCCACAGCTTCTCTGGGCAATGTGCTCCAGAACATTTCCATAGCAAGAATGTAAATATACCACCACTTAATACCTAATTTGCAGCTTCAAAACTGTCTTCTCTGCTAATGCAATTTATCTCTGCTTAGAACGGAGAGAAAAAGTCCCTCGTGCACAGCAGATGACAGCTATATTATCTTTTCATGTGCAGGGTGTAGGTGGTACCACTCATGTGCTGTGAGCTTAAATGCAGCATGTTCAGGCAGGGTCTAACATAACCTTCCAGTGCATTTTTGAGTCATTTGTTATGCTTTTCAGGAACTAATCATCTTTGATACAAGAGCTGATCCACAGCATGTTGTGTGCCTGAACTGAATGTCTTCTCCACTGACTGTACCGTAACAAGGATGTTGGAAGTCACAATCGCTGTTTGATTATTGCCACAGCACTATGAGAAATTTAGTCATGTCAAGGCCGTTATAACTAATGCAGCTAAGTGGCCTGTACTGCTTTAGAACACTCCGACAGTAGCAAATTAGCCTTTGCCTTCCGGGGCACATGGAATCTGTTCAAAACCCTCTCCTCTCTCAGGCAGTTCAGCCCTTCTCCTGTGAAAGGGCCTACTTCTCACTGCAGCTGCTACACGCTGAATTAACAGAGTAAATACAGTTTTCAGAGGCTTTAATTAAAAAGATTCCCGAAGTGTGAGGATGCACTTGAAACCTAACAAGCAAGATTTTAATCTCCTCACCTCCAGTAATCACAGCACAGGTGCTAATGAAGGCAGCAAGGACAGGAGAGACACTGATGAACCAATGCAAAACAAGGGAAGACAAAGACAGAATATTTTCTCCTAAACAAGGTTTGCCTAAAGATGACCATGAGCAAGTAACCAAAGGTTCCTGTGGTCATTTTGATATGCCTCAAAGATGTTAATTGAATCGATACCCCACTCTATAGCACTCCTGACAACTTTCCCTGCTGTATTGAGATTGATTTCAGTTTGTGCTGCTACAAAGGGCTTGCCCAAAGAAAAACCCTGAGGCTCCAAACACATCAGTGGGCTTGTCTGAGTACACAGGTCTCATTAGCAAAAGAAACCATGGAAGTCCCTCAACAAACTGGGCCTTTTCCATTTAGTTTAGCTGGATCCTTATTCCAAACCATCTAAAGCATTGCAGTTTCTAACACGTATTATCAATTCATTGCAAACTGATAGAATAAAACTGCCTTAAAACAAAACATACAACCTGAAGCCTTCAGTTCCACCCTGTAACAATGCATTTTCTGCAGAACCAAGAAGAAACTCATGAGAAAAACACAAACACACACATATCACCTTGGCAGCCTGCAGCTGTTTTGAAACTTTGGGATTGAAATTCCTCCTCCATAAATCCACAACCATTGCCATATCTATTGCCATATTCATTACATATTCTTTAGGAGAAAATTTACAAACAAGTTTATTACTTAATTGAGAAATGCATGTCTCAAATCAAGTCTTCATACTCATCAGTGATGGTAATATTATCTGATTATATATTAATGGTTATACACTAAATATTTAATCTTTATTATATATTAAATATTTAATAAATGGCTGAGAAGTTATGTCAGTACTAACACTATTTCAATGGATAATAGATTTCACTAACACGTTTTATTGCAAGCAAGTGGGAATTACATTAGTATTTCATGTTCCTTTCCATTTTCAGGTCTGTGAGTCTTTCTATAACACCAGGGGATGCTGGGCAGAGAGTACTGTAGGCAACCAACTTACATCTTTACATCTGTATTTATTGAGATCATGTTCTCCTAATGCCAGCTTCCTTTGTGTTCCTTTGAATTTTATTTGTACAGGAAGAATGAGAATTGTAACAAAAGCTCAAGAAGTTTGCAACACAAAGTTCATTTATCAACATTGCTAGCCTGCAATGGAAACTTAAGCTGATAAAGCATTTTTGTCAAAATTGCCAAATTCACTCACTGGAACTGAAAGTTTTCTCAGGAGACCAACCTTTCTCAGAAGAAAATACACTGCTAGCAGTTTTCAGAGAGACTCTCTCCCTTAACCTAGTTTTTCATGAAGACATTTAAAAGCTGCCAACCTTATCCTGGGTGGTGAAACAGGAAAACTGCAATCACAAAGTACTTTGTAGAAACCACTTCCTGCCCAGCTTCTCTGATGTGTTTTGAATAGAGAAAATAAAAATACAAAAAAAACTTAAAAGAGCCATTATCACACAGATCCCATTCACAACAGGAGTTAAGTAGGGTTGCAGATACCTCCGCATTTGTTACTCAAATCAGGACTGAACTACAGAAAGCAGATCTCCCAATCACGCCTGTTTCCTGTATTTTCTTTTGCATTGCAAAACCATCTCATGAATTTGATTTCTTTCTGTGAAAATAAGCTAGAAGACGCTCTCCAGGGGTACTGAATATGCTCCATCCTTTAGTAGATGTTCAGCCTAAGGGACCAGGCTTAAGCTACCCAAAAGCAAACCATAAAAACACATGCACTGTGTAGACATCAGCTCCTCACAACCAACTGGTTTGTTGTACAGATCCTCACGTCTTGTACCAAGCCAACTGCTGACATCAGTATAGGTCAGACATAAGTGATAGGACTTTTCTCCTGAAAATAGCCTATAATGGAAATATTGGCAACTGTACAGCCCCTAAACACCTTTAGAAGTATTTTAAACAAGGAATCAGCTCTGGGGGACTTAATCTAGAGTGGTGCTGCCTGTTATCCAAAGTCAAAAATCCCTATATCCGTACATTGCAATGCTCAAAGGCTGATCAAATCCTCACGATCAGAGTTGGTTTAGCTTTTATTAAATTTGAACCCAGAGACTTGATATGCCTGCAGAAACCTAGCGATGTATCCCTAGAATTTCTTCCAGGGACAAACTACCCTCATATATACAGAGCTTTAGGCTGCTTTTCTGCTCCTACTCAACTAAATCATAGTAAACAGAATGAAGAGAAAAATGCTAGTACAGACTGTGTGTTTCTTCCCTCTTCTCGACACATTATTCTGATGCAAAAACTCCTACTAGTGTGGGGTGCATCTGTTAACAGAAAAACCACTGCAGCTGCTCCTTTTTAAAATAGTAAAGTTTTCATATATAATATTTGTGATCCAACAAATAATACTCTAATTTTGCAATTTATCACATCCTGTCTCTATCACACATGTATACTTGTATAGTTTTATAAATACATTTATTTACATATATGGTTATTTGAGATAATCTCATATAGCAGAGCTAGAAATCACCATGTCTTCCAGGAAACCCAATACCTAAGAAAATCTAAGCATATATTTATCCATACAAAAGACCTGGGCGATTTGAAGCCAATTTTCAATAAAAAACTTTGGTTAGTTCTTCTAAGCTGCAGATAGCAAGCCAAACATTTGGTTGCTTATCTGAACAGTAATATATCATATTCTTTTGAGAATTCCTTCAAATTATTTCACTAACAGAATGCAGAAAAGGATAAAGACATTTAATCTCCTCCTGTCAATAGACAAGTTTGTCTGGATGCTTGGCTTTCATCCAAATATAGCATCTCAAAGTACTTCACAAACAACAGTTAGTAACGATATATTTGCTTTGTTTCTACACTGTTTTCATTAAAATTAAAAAGAGTTAGCTGATGGGCTTGCATATGACACTAATGATGAAACAAATGCAGGGAACAGAAGCCAGCCTGGTCTGAGAGTGACCCTTACACCTGACACTAGTTCTTTGAAGCAGAAGGCTGAGAAAGGTCTGCAGTATTTTCAGTAAAGATATTTATGGAGGCATTAATGAAAATAAATCTATTGGAGTTATGGTTAGTTTCTCAAGGGTGACATTGTGACATACGGGAAAAATCACAGGGATATAAACCAGCTTTTTAAATCATCAGATATAGAAAGTAAGGCTTTTAAAAAGCATTGCTTGTAGGATAACTCAGCTGCAGCCCTACAGGAGAATTATTTCTCTGTCGTCTTTTTTTTGTCAACTCCTTGATACAACCTGAATATTCAGGCTGAGAAACGGGCCTTTGCTGCTACTACTCACTTTGGGTTGGGTTTGGGCTGGATCTTTGTGGAATCCAGATCTATGGACCAACTCAAACATGGACAGCACCATGAGGAATCACTGACAAAAAACCCTTCTCCATCGAGTTGTAACATGACTCTAGAGTACATATTTTAAAAGGAAACACTGAACCTTGCAAATTTTTAACCCACAATATTGAAATAACAAATTAATGGTCACATCTATAGACTGAGGTACTGTTAACTTTCTCAATTTAACAAACTTAAACCATTCTGACTGCTGTTCACATACAAGTGATTTGATCAAGAATATTAATGAAAAATTAATTTTGAGTTGGCAGAAGGAAAGATACTTAAGAACTAGAGGAGCAAAAATTGCTTGTTCTTCTCCACTGACTTTTACCAATTTCATTATCATGCAGTCTTCAACTATCAACTTCACACTTGGAGACAAATACATTTCTAATCATCAGTAGCAGGTTTTTTTCTTTTTTCAGTAGTTTTAATGAAGCTTTATATCTCAGTCACACATCACAAAGCTGGAAAACGATAGCACCAAGAAGATTTCTGCTAGTCCCACAGAAGTAAATTTTTTGTTAATTTCATGAAAGAAAAACTAAAAGCATATTTTTTCTATTTGAGTGATCTTTTAATTTATAGTTTTCCTGCTCTATAAATTAACTTTCTTTGAAGACAGAAAGAGAAAATTAGGGTTCTATAATTTTTTCAGCTGAAGAAAATAAATAAATTATAGAGCTATCTTTGACACAGTATTATTTATTTATAAAATGGAAAATAAAATCTACTTCCAAAGTTGTGGAAAATAAACTGATATACTGTTCCTGCATCCTTAAGCCAGCTTCCAGGCTCATGCTGTCTGTTATTGTAGCATCTGTATAGCATTTCTTTGCTATCTTCATTCTACTTCTTGTAATTCCCTTTTTGCAATTTCCAGCTCCAACCCAGTCATGGCCCCACCCCTGTTCTTCACCATCAAAGGCCCCAGATAATTCTGCAATGGCTGTTTAGCTTCTTTTCAAGCCTTGCAGCCTGCTCAGTCTGCTGGTGACAGCATCTAGTTTTCCATCTAATTGAGGCTATTTAAGAAACGGAGATAATGAAAGCAACAACTGTATTATGCTGAGTTTTACATAACACAGGAACATCTCTTCTCACAATTTGTGTTTTCAGCTGAACTACTCACATGGTAGCATATTCTTACAGCAGCTCATCTTTCCAGCTAAGCGAGGGCTCAGGTTCCCACAACTTTATTTCTAATTTTCTTAGACAAATACCCGCTCCAGACTTCCTCCAGAGTACCACCTCACCTACCGATGCTATGAAAACAGCAGAAAACAGCTCTGATCAGGCATATGTCTAAAAAGTGAAGATTACTGGAGTAGAGATTATGTTTTCTGGTGGCAGATAGCCCAGACCGAAGGTGATGGTGGTAATCACATGAAAAATATTAGCTTTGCTGATCACGTGTAAAGGAACTACATTTGTCATGCTCCCTGCTGATTTATTCTTCCTTCCTCTCCAGGTCTGTACCAAACCCTGGATGTGTAGTCTTCCTGTTGTCATCAAAAGGTTGAGAGCAGAGTAGTTCTCATCTCTTTGATCTTTCTCTGCCAAGACAGTAAACACACCTCCTAGAATCCATTCCATCCTCCTATTGTAGGTGCCCAAAGACCTCACAAGTTTGAGGTGCTCTAAAGACACTCAGAAAATGGGCTAAAATGCCCTAGATTCAACATTGATCTGCATGCAAAGGACCTAGGACCCTGCATATGGTGAAAGCACATCCAGAGGAACCTTGGCTATTGATCCATCCTCTGATTCCTTACAGGATTAGCTTTGGACCATTTAGTGACAAGGCCCACAGCAAGATTAAAGTCTCCAAACCTTTGTATTTTTAAGATCATGACACCCTTAAGACCACCTTTTCATTTTACCTGGTATAATCATTTGGTGTACTGTTTGGAGCCAATTATTAGTGTAATCCAGATGAGAAAGTAAAAAGATCAAAAGCAAGGAAAAAAAGACTTCAAACGGACAGACAACAGTTCGATATCTGAATACAGCACTCAAAGCACTATTTAATTGTCAAAATTAAATTCAAAATTAAGCATAATTTTCTTGTGAGTAGTCTTAATGTGTTTGTGTTTAAATGAAAGTCAATACAGACCTCAAGAATAAAAAGTGAAGCTGACGACAGAGAAATGGGAATGTCAGATATTGAGACTTTCAATTGCACTTTTTAGTTTGTGTACCAGCTCCTGAACAGAGGAGATGATATGAAAGGCTTAGCTTTTGTTTTCAAGAGGTAGAACTTCATTACTTGAGTACAAAAAAAAAAAAAAAAAATTACTAAGGATCTAAGTGTTAAAGGCTCAGAAACTTGAAAGCAAATACTAACTCTGAAACTTAAAGTAGCAACAAAAAAAAAAAACCAAAAAAAAAATGGAAAGAAACAAGATACCTTCACCCTTTGGCAACTATCTCAAGATTTTTTAATGTATATTATCAATAATAATGAAGGTGGTCATGTGGCTTTCCTATCCCCTAAAAAAAAAACAAACCTAAAAAAATGAAAATAAGGCTATGGTTATCTTTGTTTAGAAGATTATGCAAAATACAGAAAGTGTTATAGCACTAATAGCACAGAGAATAACCTAGAAGAAAAACCTGTGAATTAATTGAAAGTCTCGTTAGCTGTGCTGCTTAGCCTAATAACTTATAAAATTACCTTTTAGGCATGATAAAATAAGTGAGTACAAAACCCAGTGAGGAGATAACATTGTGATCAGTGAAAGCAACTAGTCCCTGCAATGCCTGCCACTCACCACAGCACGTGACAACAAGCTACATCTGCACAGAGCCCTGGCAAAACGCTCAGAGATTTACATGGCTCTATTCTCACTGCAGAAGTACTATAAACAGACACTGAGGAGAAAAAAAAAATAAATGGCCTAAATCAAGATTAAGCTGAAAGGATGTCACACTGAAAGATGGCAGTGGACCACTCTGTGATTTACCGGCTTCTGACATGACAGATTCTTTCATGTGCGGTTTTGTGCCTTTAGAAATGTTCCTATCATCAGATTTTGCTATTTTTTATCATTTGACATTTAAGACTCAGACAGTTGTGCCACTAAAGGACTGCCTGTAATAATGTTCATGCTGTATCGATCAGCACAAGCTGTGTCACTGACTGGGCCAATACCTCTAAAAGGGCTATTGGTCCAACTTCTCCCAGGGAAATCTAATAAACAGGAGCACTAACCCCTGTTAGTGCATATATTTATATTTAGTGGCATTATAACTCTCTTTCCCTTTGCAACTCTTTCCCTTCCAAATGATTTATATTGTCTTATTTATTGCAGTACTCAAACCTATTGAATCAAGTTGTTTGTTATTAGGTATTGGTTATTCAGACCAAATGTTGTTTATTTCTGCCATGTCCACATTATATTTCACCTCTTCAACTGCACTTATTTGAGTTTTAATATGGAAAGCCTGATCTTTAGCTCAGTTACCTGTTGGGAACGATGTCATGGCACATACTTCCCTATGACCACATAAATAGACGCTGCTTTTTTGCCCTGTCTGCCAGCCAC
>BJBW01021706.1:0-18671 GCA_004320125.1 Scolopax mira
ATGGTATGATACTGTTTCTTATTTAACAGGTCCCAGAACAGCAAAGGCAAATCTCACTCAAGTCTACTCCAGCTTCAGGTGAAAGAGGAATGTGAGTTGAAGGGTTTGGGGATTTTGCTAAGTTTCTGCGGTCGCTGTTTCTTGGTTTTGTCTTTGTCTAGTTGCTCTTCTTTTTAGTAAACCACTGGCTGTTCACAATTTTTCTTAAGCAACTTTGAAGGTATTGATTGATGTAATACATTCCTGCTGTTTTCTCAGCTACATTTAATCATTAAAGCTTTTAAGCTGTTAAATTGCCATATTAGCTACTGGGGACATGGTATCTGGGGAGCACAAAAGATTTTAAAAATCTTGAATTTCAAGATTTCAGGATTCTTGAAGTTGCACAGTTTTGATTGTTACCTTCAAGCTTAGTCTTGGGAGGGATCTTGTTTATGCAAAAGTCTCACACATGAGAAACAGACTAAATAGACAATAACAACATAAAATAATCGAATGGCTAAATTCTAAAATGGGAAATATTACTGTATTACAAAATTTAAATAACAAACTCCGTTTCAGTTTTTATAATGTATCCTTTTGAAAGTAAGGCTTTCGAAAATGCCTCTTAAAATTTGGCTGATCCTTGTGTCAACCAAGAGATGATGTAGCTCTGTAGTGAGTGAATCAGTCTTAACCTAATAAAGACCCAGCACAGCTAATAGTAAAAGCTATACACTGCTCCTTCTGATCTGCTTGCAGATCTCTAGCTGATTACTTTTGAAGAAACCTGTGAAATCTCTAAACTGGACAAAATACTACTGATAGCATAGTGGATCTGTCTTGGGGGTTGTTTTAACGATAAACAGATTTTGGAAGACAATTCATTATGCCCTTGTAAAGCTTTTGAATTTTCAGCCTTTAAAAATTAGTATTTCTGGATATGATAAATATATTTACATTTGGTGTTTTTAAAATCTGATCTCTGCACTACCATGACGAAACCAATATTATTTTTTTTTCAGCGCTAGCACTTCAGACCCACCAACAGCAAATATTAAACCAACTCCTGTTGTGTCAACTCCAAGTAAAGTGACTGCTGCTGCAATAGCTGGGAACAAGTCTACTCCAAGAGCCAGTATCCGTCCAATGGTTACACCTGCTACAGTGACCAATCCTACCACTACTCCAACAGCCACAGTTATGCCAACAACACAGGTGGAGACTCAGGAAGGTAAGCATTTTAGTGTAGTATAAGGATCTACAGTAATCATAAATGCTATCTTTGCCTTGAGATCTTGGTAATTATTAATTTAAAAGCATCTCAAATAGTTTTATTGTTCCTGCATCTCTTTCAATATTGCATGTTTGTGACCACTTCCGTTGCAACAAAGTTCTTGACTCCTTGACTGAAGATGGGTTAAGGAATGTTAACTCAATCTGCAAAACATCGAATCTGCTTATTTGGGGCATTTTGAAATGGAGAATGTGAACTATATTAGATAATCTGAAGACAGCTGAATGTGCTACTGTTTGCCTTGCAGCTATGCAATCAGAAGGACCTGTGGAGCATGTTCCAGTCTTTGGAAGCACGAGTGGGTCTGTGCGTTCCACTAGTCCTAATGTTCAGACGTCTCTCTCTCAGCCCATTTTGACTGTTCAGCAGCAGACACAAGCAACTGCTTTTGTGCAGCCCACTCAACAAAGTCATCCTCAGATTGAGCCTGCTAATCAGGAGCCATCCCCTACCATTGTAGAAGTTGTACAGAGCTCTCAAATAGAGAGGCCCTCCACTTCTACAGCAGTGTTTGGCACAGGTTGGTTTTATTTATACACCTACCTTTTTGAATAGTTTTTTTTATGTAGCTCCATTTGGACCCTTGTCAAACCAGGCCTAACTTTGGCATAAGAATTGGGAATTGGTGCTTTTTCTCTTTTTTTTTTTTTTTTTTGCTTTAGTTTATTGCATGTTTTACAAACTTTTGAGGTTACACTGCTTTCTTGAACCTTCAGAAATGGCATCTCTGAAATGCTGTTGTCACTCATTCCTTAAAGTAGAAAATAAAACCTCAGGTTTGTATATCTATTCAGAGCAGCATAGAGGTTTAATTAAACCTTGCTGACTCTGTTTCCATGGTACTGTTGGAGCAATTTTAGGAGTCATGAGTAAGCTGTTTAAGCTGGAATATAAAATTCAGAGAAGAACTCTAAAGCTACCCAGTGTGATACTGGGTTGCACATCTGATTGCCCTGCATAGTGTTTATTTTGGTGATGGACTTTTCCCCAAAATACTCTTTTGTAAATTGCTTTTTGTTTCTCAGCGGCTAAACTTTTAGGTATATTTGTCAAAAGCAAAGATGTTGGAAAAAATATTGCAGTTGTACCCAGAAACTTATATTAGGTGTCAATTAAGTTGTGGATGTAGGTCCAAGAACATAAGACTTGTAGCAGAAAGGGGTGATGGTTTTCATGTCCTTGGAAATGGCACAAAGTGATTCTGTCTGATTCTGTTTGTTATGATTCAATGCAAAAAAAAAAAAAGTGATCTTCCAGAGTAAAAGAGAAAAGCTTTTGATTTTCTTCTGTTGCTTTGAAAATAAGTGAGAGGCTTTTTTAAGTTTCAGCTACTCCAAGTTCTTCACTGTCTAAACGTCCACGAGAGGAAGAGGAGGATAACACTGTGGAAAACTCAGACCAAATTTCAGAGGAAACGGTGGATGTACCTCTTCCAAAGAAACTGAGAAGCATACAGAGAGTTGGACCTGAGGTTTGCAAGAACATAAAATGCTACTACTTAATCTGTCCCTTTGGAAGATTTTAATGAAAGAGCTAGTATATTACTTCAGAGCAAGTCAGTTAATTCTTAATATGACTTCTTAATCTGTCAGGGAGCAAGCATTTATGTTTGGGTATTGTAAAAGGCAGAGATTGTACCAATTGCAGTGAATGATACAAATTTCACTGAATTTTTAGAGTTGAAAGGGACCATAGAGATCATCTAGTCCAAGTCCTCTGCTGAAGCAGGGTTGCCTACAGCTGGAGTTAAATGTTAGTGAACTGTGGGATGGAAGCGAAAGGGCCATATCCTAGCATTAAGGAGGAATAAGTTAAGACATTTTTTCAGTATGGTCTGGAAGGTCATTGTCTACAGTTCTTCTGAAATAAAATACAGTTTACTTGAGGAGACGTCAGGAAAGCAAAGATGAGTTCAATGGAAAAGTTTGCAGGAGATGCGTGTGAACTATTGGTGTGAGGGAACTGGGATGTCCTGCAAAAATGGGAATGAACTTGAGAGAGAACCCCAGAGCAGACAACTCATGAATAATGTTAAGGAAGTCAAAGACATTTTTTTGCGTAATAGAAAAGGCCATAATAACATTATCACTTAAGTAGAGGTAAGATGAAGTTGTAATGGGAAACCTTGAGGGTTCTTTTTTAGTCCTGAAAAGATTTAGGTCCAGTGGACTGCAGTAGGGAAATCTTATTTCTCCAGAGCAGAGAAATGGGGTACTAGATAAAAGCAGAGCTAAGGAAGAAGAGTAAAAGGAGAACAAAATGTTGCCCGTGATCTTTGTGGGAAAAGATATTTTTTTTTAAAAAGTAAAAAAAAAAATTTAAAAATCTCAAACATGTTAAAGAACCAAACTTTAAGGCTATGATGATTCTTAAATAAGAAAAATATATGTTCTTTCAGGAGGAAGTGACAGCAGAAGAGAGCACTGATGGTGAGGTAGAAACTCAAACATACAATCAAGACTCACAAGACTCAATTGGAGAAGTAAGCACACTTGAAAAGAAAAAAAATCTTCATTTCAGCAGAAATAGCTATCTTCTTTTTTTCCCCCCCCCAAAATACTTAATATTTTTAGAAGTGAATTATCCAGTTAGATCCTGCGAATTTCCAGTGGAAACCATTTATAATCTTTTAATGTTTAGACTTGAGATGTTTAGGGATAGACACTCAATTTTTATTGCACTTTACGTATACCTATATAAGTAACATTCGGAACGCTAATGAGGCTTTGCTATTTTGAATTGTCATTTGATGTGCTGTTTTGGAAATCCTGCTATCCTTAGCCCCAGTTTTATATAGTGAAACTGAGATGTAGAGGTGAAATGCACCACAATCTTAAAGTGAAATTGGAGTTTTCAGTTCTTTGCTTATTCCTTTGGAGTACTTCTTTTTGCTTTCTGTTTTTATTTTCACATAAAGATTTGACAAATCCTTGAGCAATCTTAGTGCTAGATGGGTCATGATGCGATAAAGGGGAAAAAAGTTGCTTTTGGTTTAGTTCTGTTAAATGCCTGTTGTTGCTGTGTTAGGAAAACCAAATATAGGTGAAAACCATTAATTTGATCTACTTTTATCTCAGAAATGAGCAAAAGTTAAGGTGGTTCTCTAACTTGGCTCATGTTGAGTTGTGGAGTCTGTTTTCTTTAAACATTGGTGGATATTGACTCTTTAGTCAGTCATTTTTTCCCTCATAATCTCAAATGTTGAAAAGTTAAGACAAATATTTATCTCCCCATTAAATTCCAGATGTGTGTTTTCTATTCCACAGGTATCTTTAAATGTTCTTTAATTAACAGTTCTAGTACTCACTATGTTTATTTGAATTCTGCTGCAAGACAACCGCTTGTAGCATTAAAGTGACATGTTCAGAAATCAACAGAACTGTGTTATCGTACCCAAATCAAAAATCTTGAATGCTACAGCTTGTATATGGTAGAATCCCAAATTGTGTTTTTTAATATTTTTAAGCGGTTATGGAGGATCTCCTTGATGCATTTTTTTTTTTTCCCTGAAGACTTCTTGTCATACTTGTCAGATTCAAATTTTTTTTCAATATGCATACAGACTGAATGGAAGGAGAACTTTTTTGCTAGCTGTGTGTCTGGCTATCATGTGAATTGAGTTACTGTTCCTCCAGACCAAAAGAACTCTAAACCAGCAACACAGAGCTTAAGAGAGAGAGATGGTTGATCCTCGTTCCTAGGGAGACTTTTAGCTGTCTGTAGGTGATTGATGACAATCATCTGCAGCGTTCTCTTTTGTCCTCTCCTGTCTTGGTTAGTTATTATTGAACAGCAGTAACTAGTGTTTCTCCGGTAAACATAAGAGTCTGTTTCTCTTCTTGTTATTGTTCCATCACCAGTCTTGTACACTAAAGTAACTGCAGTGTTGGTGGAGTGCTCAGAGTATACCTTTTTTTTTTTTATATTCATCTTTTACAGGGTGTTACACAGGGAGAGTACACTCCCATGGAGGATAGTGAAGAAACTTCCCAGTCTATCCCAATAGATCTTGGACCTCTTCAGTCAGATCAGCAAAATACTTCTTCATCTCAGGATGGTCAGTCCAAAAGAGATGATGTCATTGTAATTGATAGTGATGATGAAGATGATGATGATGAAGAAAACGAAGGCGAGCAGGAAGTATGTATAACATTGAATTACTTTATTTATGATTTTGTCTTTGATCAGATATATAAAGCTCACTTGGCAGGACTGATTTAAACACAGTAAAAAAATATATTTTTGATTATGCAGCCTGAACTTCTAGTGTTTTAAAGATACTAATTCAGCTTGATTTTTTTGAAGTCATAAAATTTCATAGTACCTCTAGATTATTTATGGATATTCAGTATACAAGGGTGGCTTCTGTGAGGTTGCCCTGTGCTGGGAACAGCCTCTTCCAGCTCGCTCTGCAGGACACATCTGAAACCATCAGCTGGTGAAAACATAATAAGAAAGGGCAAAATGCTGCATGACGTTGTTAGTGTGAGGAGGAGGGGAAAAAATGGGAGAAACAATCCTGCAAACACCAAATCAAAGAATAATGAGGAGGTGCTCCAGGCACTGGATCCTTGTAGCCCAAGGAAGACACCACAGTGGAGTGGGTAATTCCCTGCAGCCTGTGAAGAGGAGGATATTCCCTGGAAATGCAGTCCATGGGGGAATAGGTTTTACTGCCAGGAACCAAGGTTGCAGAGATGAGCCAGTGCAAGAGCCTGTTTATACTGATGAATGGCAGCCCTTCAGTGGGAAGGTCTCATGGGAGTAGTTATTGAAGGACTGCAGTCTGTGGAGGTCACCCACACTGGAGTAGAGGGAGAAAGTGTGAGGAGGAAGGAGTGGCAGAAAGAAACTGTTATGGACTGTCATAATCTCCCATTCCTCGTCCCCTCTGCCCTGCTTGGGGTGGAGGGAGGAGGAAGATGAGTTGAGAATGAAGGAGTAAAGATGAGCCTGGGAAGAAGGGGTGGCTGGAAGATGTTCTAGTCATTGTCTCTTTCTCACCATCCAACTCTATTTTCAACTGGCAACAAATTAAATTAATTTTGCCTGAGTTAAGTCTCTTTTGGCTGGAATTGTAATTGGTAAGTGATCTGCCGGGTTTTATCTTGATACTCAAGCTTTTTCACCTTGTTTTCAACTCTTATCCTGTTGAAGAGAAGTGAGAGAGTGGATGGGTGGGTGTCTAGCAGCCAGCCAAGGTAACCTCTTTTATTTTTCAAAAACTAAATACATCTACTCTGTGGATAACAAACGCACAACATCTTCAGAAAGGGATGCACAGACAGAGATGGTCTGCATACTATAAAGTGAGATGTACTGCCTCAAGATTTGAAATTATCTCCACACTTCCTTAAGGCTTTTTTATGGTCTTGTTCTAGGACTATGAGGATGAGGAAGAGGAAGATGAGGATGATGATGAAGACACAGGGATGGGAGATGAAGGTGATGACAGTAATGAAGGCACTGGTAGTGCTGATGGTAATGATGGCTATGAAGCAGATGATGCTGAGGTGAGATTTGTACCTTTTTTATAGCCTGTTAAATTTCATGGAATAAATTGGTGTTGTAATGCACGGCACAGATTTGAACCCTTGAAAGAGAAAATCTTAGGATGAATTCATTCCAGAAAATTGAGCCTGGTAGTAGGTGATAATAATTTCTGTTATAACTGGAGTTTTCACAAGAAAAGACAACTTTGAATGTTTAACGGGGCTCAATGAAAATGCAAAGTACAAAAGCCAGCAGCAAATGCTGTACTTGTAAAGCTAGTAAGACAATTCTGTCAAAAGCTGCATATTTAATTGTCTGTGGCTACAGACATTGTGATAGTGGCTACATTATTGACAATTGTATATATAGAGAAAGGCAAAGCTTCTGAAATTTCATACAGTTGTATACATTTACCTAACACCTACCTAAGATGTGGTGTAGATATTTACAAAAATATTTTAAAGCTTTTCATATATCTTTGTTTACTTTCTGGGTGCTTTTTTTACTACTTTTATATTCTCCTTACAAGCTATAACTTGCTTAGTGCTAAGTCATGTTATATTTCTGTGGGGTTTTTTAGGGTGCTGATGGTACAGATCCTGGAACAGAAACTGAGGAAAGCATGGGAGGAGGTGAAAGCAACCAGAGAGCAGCAGATTCTCAAAACAGTGGTATGGTTATTCCATGTTTCTTCAAAGTCTTTGTCTGTAAGAAGGAGACATGTAGAAGCCATTTTGCATGTGTTAAAATATGGGCTTAAAATACACACTGAATACCATTTTAACCTAAAATATAGTTTCTTTTGAAGTGTTCTTTTCTGGATATATTCAATGTTTCTTTGAATACCAGCCAGAGCTTGTCAGGTTTGGAAACTGCTGTTGATGGCTCAGTAGATCAATTTCCTTTCTCTAAATCAGCACTTGAATCATCAATAGTTTGTTTTGGTGATGGTCTTGACGTAGCTTGCACACGTCTTATTTTAAGTAATTTTAAATAACAGTACTGACCTGTCTCTGCTCTTGCAAAGGTAAAAATGTCTCTATTAATGTGGCATCATCACAATTTGAAGACTTGCCTTCATGTTTTCAGCTCAGTTTGGAGGGCGTGGGTTTACTCCTGTATACTTCTGTATGCTTTAGGAGAAGGGAGCACAAGTGCTGCAGAGTCCACTTTTCCTCATGAAAGTTCAAGAGAACAGCAGCCATCATCTGCCTCAGAGAGACAGACCCCTCGACCCCCACAGTCACCACGCAGACCACCACATCCACTGCCCCCACGATTAACTATTCATGCTCCTCCTCAAGAACTGGGTCCCCCAGTACAGGTATAAACTATCTCTAGTGGTTCAGAAGACCTTTTAAAAAAATTACTGTATAATTTTTTCTAAATAAAACCTAAGTGCTCTGTACTCTGTAAAATAGATAGCATCCTAAAAACGGTAGATGAGCAAACTGGCTTAATGTGCCTCCTAGTGTAGATTATGGCTGGACAGGGAGCTTTCAAAGCAGTGAGGCACTCATGGTGGATTTGTATCTTGAAATTCTTAATACCGGGGTGCTGATATTCTTGCTACAAAAGCTGTTCCTGAATAGGTTGTAACTCAGACAGATTGGCAGAGGTCTCTGCCCCAATGCGGATGGGACAGAGGAATGTTGCCATTCATTTTCTAATCTAAACCTTTTATAGTCAGTAATTACGATAAACTGATTCACAACCCATGATTATGCTCTGATGTAGACCTATCGATTTTGTAAATTAAAACATCACAACCCAAATTTTGCAATTATCCTTCAACTTTTTCTGAGGCTTGGGGCTGCAGTATTTCTGTGTTGAAGTTTTCTGTCCTCAGTAGAAAGCTGAGTAAGATCATAATGTCGCTTCCCTAGAATTTAAACCTACGTGATTCTCTTTTGTGGTTAGACCAGGCAGCAGATATGAGATGTGGTGCAGCTGCTGCTATGGTCTGTTCTTTAAGAAAGCATGATGCTGTTCCTAGCAGTGTTGTGCACTGACACGTTTAGCCTCTATCCTTGGCTCAGATTGAATAATTGTATGTTATTAGAATTCAGGAAAGCATTCACTCTATGCCTTTTACTCTAAAGAGAATCCAGATGACTCGAAGACAGTCAGTGGGACGTGGACTTCAGCTAACTCCTGGTTTAGGTGGGATGGTAAGTATATGAGAGTCTACTGCTAAAAACCTGCATTGAGGGAACATTCATAACTCTTACGTTTTTTAAAGAAGTCTAGCTGGGATGGTTTTGGTTTCTGTAACCTTGCAAATAATATCTTGGTCCTGTTAATTTCTGTATAAATGGAAAGCAAATACCAGAAAAGTCCCAGGAAACTAAAGTTCTTCAAAAGAGATTGAATTGGTTTTGCCCGAGGCGGTTTAAATTACTTGGTTTTAGAGTCAGTCTTTTAAAGTGGGTGTGTTACTAGAAGAAAATAATATGAAAGTTTTCAGCCTTACCTTAAAGGAATAAGGCTAATATATGCTTTCTGTCTGTCTCCTTCAGCTAATTTTGAACCCTTTATTCAACTTCAGCTGTGTTTGACAGAATGAATGCCAAGTTCAGCGAGGGAGGGTAGAGAGACTGGCTGACTAAAAAAGTGTCTTTTCTGACATCAAAACCATCAGCTCAGATTTTTGATTCTGCTTGGCTTGCATGTTCCTGCCATTCCATTTCTCATTGGAACTGGTAACTACTGCTTTTTGCCTGCCTAGTAACCGAGCACGAGAGGGACCTTACAGGAATTTTAGGGAGAAAGGTTTGAAAAGTATGAAAGTAAGACAGGGGGATGAAGACAATGTTTTGTGGAGGATGAGGGAAGTTGAGGTTTCTGCCTTTTTAGGTAATGCAGGAACAAAGGACACAAGTCCATAGGATTATTTGATTCACATTTTGAAAAATCCCAAATGCTAGGTACATTACAGCAATCCAGATTAAGACAAATGATTCCTATCTTATGAGTATGTCACATTAAGATTCCTTTGTAGTGAACAGGGAGGTGTGTCACTTTGATGGTAGAATGATCTCATAGAGTTGATATCTAAAAACCTTTTGAAAGATGAGTGCCCAGCAAGTCTATAGTTTTTATTCTGGTTTGGTTTGGGGTTTTTTGTATTGCCTGTGATTTCTCTACTGAGCTGAGATTTAGATGTCTGAAATTAGACAAGAGTTTTGTTGGAGCTAAATGTGCCTTTGTTTTGCTGGACAGTGTGGAAAAAGCAAACCAATCTTTAACTTGGCTTGCTAGAAACCAGAAAGACATTGTAGGCTCTCATATCAGTCTCTTTTTCCAGCAGCAGCACTTCTTTGATGATGAGGACAGAACCGTTCCAAGCACACCAACTCTTGTAGTTCCACATCGTACAGATGGGTTTGCAGAAGCCATTCAGTAAGTGGATGTAAAGAAAAAAAAAAAGGGAACTATTTCTTTCTTTTTTTTTTTTCTTTGTAATGAAGATAAATTCAAGTGAAATGAACTCGTGGAGTAACATGCTAAAACGTGCTAAGTACCCCAATAAATATTACCAATATTACCTATAAAAGTAGGAACGCCTGCCTCCATTTTTGGATTTGTGACAGTTCTGGGCATGTTCAGCAGTCCACTTAAAATTGTGAGAATTCCTAAGATGAATAAGTAAAGACTATTCTCTTCACTGTTTTAATGATTTCAGATGCAATGCAAAGAAGCTTGCAAAAGTATTTGCTATTTAATTAGCAGTAGTTTAGCTGATTTTTACAGTCAATTCATTTTGTGTCATACATCATTTTTTTTCTTGCTTTGGTCAGAAAGTTATATCTTTTTTCTTCTCTCTACTCCTCCCCACCTTCATGAGCATTTTAAAAATTGCAGGATTTCCTAAATCTTTATTTTGATAGTTCCCCCCAGGTAGCTGGAGTTCCTAGATTCAGATTTGGACCCCCTGAAGATATGCCACAAACTAGCTCAAGCCACTCTGATCTTGGTCAGCTTGCATCACAAGGAGGTAAACCATTTCTGTTCTCTCTTTTCCATGATGTTTCAAGGAAAAAGAAAACAATGCAGTCAATAAAATGCAGATCTGCTTGTGTACTTGAAATGTAGAAACCTGCAACTCTTAAGTAACTATCAGCAGAGAAAGACTAATGGAAAGTAAACAGGTGTTTCCCTCAAGCTACTCCACTTGTGTTTGTAATAGGGTTTAAAAATCTGAATGCTTCTTTGGGTGAGAACAGGCTTGTGAACCAGAGAAGCTGAAATTTTATGTAGGACAAATTGCCTGCTGGGCATAAGAAACTTCATTTAAGGAGAAATGAAATATTAAAGGAATAGTTGGGGTTTTTTGTGTGGGTTTTTTTTTTTACAGTTTTATTTTACTGTTAATTGTAGGTTTCCTGTAGTAAAATAATAGTGAGAGACAACAAATGCAAAGAAACCTTTGGGGTATTTCTTTACCTGTTAAGAGATGGCCGGGCACTTTGTCTAATGTCCTCTTGAATCAGTCCCTTTCCCCTGCATCCCTGTGAGCATAGAACAGCATGTTGTTCTTTGAGAAGGCTCACAGCAAAATAATGGCATAAGAAAAGGACGAAAGTAGGATGAAAGTAAAAAAGTAGTATTTTCATCAAGGTTTTACCTTCACGTAAATTACAATTAGCTCTGTCAGTAAGTCAGAAAAACTTAAAACATAAAAATACCCATATTTACATACAAATCACTGTTTTCCTCAAGTATATAGAGAGGAGACAGCAGTTATTCTGGTTTTTAGCTGGCTGTTTTTAATTGTCACTGGAACTTTCTGTTGCAGGTTTAGGAATGTATGAAACCCCACTATTCCTTGCTCACGAGGAAGAATCGGGTGGTCGCAGCGTTCCAACAACACCATTACAAGTAGCAGCACCAGGTAAATGGCAAGCAATTTGCAGGCTGAAGTAAAAGCTGGAAACTTTGACTTTCCAGAAAATACTTGTATTATTGTTGTTACAGTGCTTATTGCTCCATCAGGAGTATTCCAGTAGCCCTTTCCCTGACCTGCCAAAGATTTCTGTATATTTTCTGTAGGAAATTCAAACTAACTTTATGCTTATTAAACTACTTTTCTTGTACAGTGACAGTTTTTACTGAAAGTGCATCAGCTGACGCTTCAGAGCACGCTTCTCAGTCGGTTCCCATGGTTACAACATCTACTGGCAATCTGTCCACCACGACAGAGGCTGGAGCTGGTGATGATGGAGATGAAGTTTTTGCAGAGGCAGAATCTGAAGGGTAAACTGTGACTTGTTTGGTTCACTAGGATTTGATGTCATGTTAGTTTTAATGATTTTTTTTTTCTTTTTGAAATTCATTTTAATTCATTTTTAATTGAACTTGTTCAGGTAGGAAGGAAAGCTTGAATAGAATTTGGTAATTTTGCAAAGTCGTACAATATGACCTTTTTGTCTAAAACCAAACATTTTCTTCCGAATTTTCTCCTTCTGATTTAATATAGTGAATATGAAAGTCACCCAAAAAAATAAATTTTGGTGTTTTTTCAGAATGCAAAAGGCTCTGGACTAATCAAATACTGATAGCAAAGGCCTCAGTGGGGTTTGTAGAATAAAGGCTAAAGCATTCCTGTTTGTTCAAAATCACTCCTTGTCACAAAGCAAGTGAGGTCATTCAGTAAAGGCAGTGCAAAAGTAGGAAAGTTGTTGCACAAGAGAAAGGAATAAGCAGTTCTTCAGAATTTGGTAGACAAATGATTTTGTCTCACACTTTGTAAGTGCACTTTATGCTATCTTTTGATTTTTATTGGTTGCATAATAATAAAAGATGTGTAGTTCACTGTTCACCTAAACTTTTATCGACTGATTGCAGGAAGTAGGAGGTTTGGTCATAAAAAATTTAAATGTTACTGCTGCGAGTTAAATAAGCCACGGTTTTCCTCATGCAGCACCAACTTGGCTTGCAATAGTCTGTCTATATATATACATATATAGCATAGGATGTTTTTTTCTAATGTTAAGGTCTCCAATTTGTTTTTTATAAAACCATCTAATATATACTTCTTTCTACTCCAAGATAATGCTTTTTTTCCTGAGCTTTTTGATACTATGTAAATATACATATATCTTTTTCCTCCCCCTCCTTCTCTTCTAGAATCACGTCAGAAGCAGGCCTAGAAATTGATAGCCAGCAAGAAGAAGAATCTGTTCAAGCATCTGATGAGTCAGATCTTCCTTCAACTAGTCAAGATCCTCCTTCTAGTTCGTCTGCAGGTGCGGGTTAATTACTGGAAACAGTTGTTTCATACCGTTTAATTACATGTGGGAACTTTTTGGACCAGCATTATGCACTGATAGCCAAGATACACAAAATAAGACAGAACTCTTAGAGCAGGTCACATTTTGTTTTCTATTAAGACTATAGGCATCAATTTTTTCATGGTCCACAGTAACTAGAGTAGGCCATAGTAACAATAATGCTTCAAGGAGCAAAAGTTAGTGATAATTTAGTGATCAACATATCCACTGATATGTTTGATGTCAGATTTAAAAATACCTTTTCATTCAATTCATCAAAGAACAGTGAGTAAATAGTGAGTGAGAGTGTTGAGTTATCAATTTACCACTTAGCATAGGTGATGAAAGAAGTCCCAGACTTGCTTTTATTTATATCAGAGATGTCAGTGAAATAAGGATGCACCTTCATAATTTTAACGTAAGTTCAAGAGCATAATGCATATCAAATCATGTAAACATAAACACTGAGAACCTGTACTGGACACAGACAGTCTTTCCTCCATTTCCACTTATTCACAGACACAAGCAGTAACCAGCCGAAGCCATTTCGACGTGTCAGACTTCAGCCACCAACATTAAGAACTGGTGTTCGTGGTCGTCAGTTCAACAGGCAAAGGGGTAAGTGTTCATGGTTGCTCAAATTCAGACTCTTTAGAACATATTTTTAGTACTGTCTTCCTGTGGGGACCCTATCTAAAGTACTACTTCATAAGCCTATCTTTGCTTGTAAGGCATTAAATAATACAGCATCCCTACCCTACCTTTCAATAGGTTACTCTAAGAGCTCTGCAGTTTTTAGTATGTTAGTTTGAGCACTTTTTTTAGATTGACAAACTGTCTTCTTAGATGGCACTTGGTTCTTATCAGTGGAGAGAGAGTAAAGTGCAGTTGATCCTAAACTAAGCAGTTTTAAGATTATTTAAAAAAAATATTAGTATATAAGTTCAGAAATCTTTGGTTTTAACGTTACATATCAGTTTCCCATAGGGTATGTGGGGATTCCAGTTATTATCTGACTAATATCTCAAAAATTTGAAAACAAGAAACCAACAGAAAAGGTTTGTAGAAGTATTACAGATTTTTGTAATGCAGTATAGAGTTAAACCATGACAATAAATTCTTGTTTGCAACTTCTGTATTAAGAAGAATAGTTAGATGAATTGTATTCAGTTTGGCATTATTTTAACATTGTGGAAGATTTAATACTTGCAATGAAATACAGGTATCTGGTAATTTAAAGGGAAAAAAAAGTTAGGAGGTGGACCTACAATAGATCGAGTCTATCACCATTTATTTAATAACAAAAGGGAGGGACTAACTGATTTCAAATAGGGTAAGAATGCTTTTGGCACAAGCCAACAACGTTCTTTAAATGCCGGAAGTGCAGGGTGTCTGTATCACCACACTTTGGGGGAGGGAGGGGAAGCTTGGATTTTATCTGAAAGGAAGTGCTTCACTGCAGTAGCAATTCCCTACAGAAGGATGAAGTATTAAATGTACCAATGACTTACTAAAAGGGTGAAAAGGATTGCCATTAATGCACTTGTTTTCTTTCCCAACACAGGTGTAACTCATGCAATGGGAGGCAGAGGAGGCCTGAACAGAGGAAATATTAGTTAAATGATCTGTAAAGTAATTACAGCTGTGTATACAAAAGTGCCAGTTTGCCCATGGTTCCTTTAGTGTAACGAAGCCAGAGCTTAAAGCAGCATTTTATACTTAGATTTGTGTGCACACATTTCAATGCCCTTATTAATAAAATTAGACAAAATGTCAACATTCAAATGGCATCTTTTTTTGAAAATCCTCTGCTGTGCATCACTTGGTAGGACAGTTGTACCAGTCTTTGGATACGGTCTTTCCTGTGAGTGCAGTAACAGGTCTTGCTATTCTTTTGCCAACATCCAAACTGTAGTACCGATCTGCAAGGAAGATATGTCAGAATTAAATTCCAGAATTTACATTTAGTACATGGAAAGAATCTTGAAGTTAAAGATTTCCTTTTAATTTCATTTAGGCATAAATAACAGATTTTTCATTCCACATAACATATGTGAGTTGAGGGGCCATAACAATTAAGTTTTGTCCTCATCTTTGTCTTTTACATGTCCTCCTATGTGTTTAGCTAAGTTTTAATTATTAGCAGTACTATAAAACTGTCCCAAGAACAGGGAGTAGGGGAGAAGACTTATACTGCTAGAACACAGAAATACCGTTAAGAATTTGGAAATAAAGCAAACTAGAAACAAAACAATCCTGCGCTGACTATGAAAGTGGGAACCCTCTGGTCCCCAAGTATGAATTGGCCTGTGTTAAGGTTAGGAATTAGGTAACACTGGCAGAGACTTACTTTAGCTGCATTCCCATACAGGATACTAGTTCTTGGAGCTTATTTTTTCTGAATGATCCAGAAAATTTTGAGGAATGCTTTTGCATGATTCTGGCTGGAGGGAAAGGATTTACCTAATCTGAAATCATAAGTAATTATTTTCTGTGAAGCAAAATGATTCTGCTTCCTTCCTTTTTTGCTTTGTTTTGTCAGAAACGTAGTTCTATGGAAGCCAGTGAAAAAAAGTAGCAATGTGCAGTGGTCCAAGGATTTAAATTAATATAGTTCTGCATTTGAGTGTGATGTTTTCTTGTCACTTCGTAAGCCTGAACTCTTATGGCAATGTATTCCACAACTGGCTAGCTTGAATCATTGTACCTCATTGCTGCTAGTTGTTCTGTAACTATTGAATTGTTTTAATAGAAACATCTCTCAGTTGAAGGCAACGTTTTAATTCTCAGGACGTTTTAGTAGTGCTTAAAATTAGTCTTGCAGAATCACAAGTGGTAACCTCATGCTTTGGAAAGCTCTGAGATACGTGGGCTGCTTTCTTTCCCCATCCCTTAGTCTTTTGAGATATATAGTAACCTGCATTAGCTTTAACTTACTGTAAGAGAAGGCATAATAATCATAGCCATCTGGCTTATTGTGGTTGGGTAGTGATATAGTTGAATGAATTACTTTTGGGAGCCCTCTCCAGTAGGTAGTCATTTTGATTTCCTTACGCAAAACTCCTGCAAGCAAAAGAAAACTTAATTTAGAAGGTATCACAGTGTGTTTGCTGTAAACTATCGTTTGCTCATGTAATCTACAGCAAGCAAGATCTATTGGATTAAAAAATTTTAAAAGTACTATATTTTAAAAAAAAAAAGGGGGGGGGGAACAGAATGTTGTGTTTCAGAAACTACAAAGATTAAAATGGTTGTATAAAAGAAACTTAATAAACTTAAGTTACCAGATGGATATGGGTTGATTCTGACACTCTGAATAACACTTGGCATTCTTGCTGCACGTTGGAAGCGTCTCCTTATTACAAGTCTTGGGACAAAAGCTGGGTATCTTATGGTAACCTGGGTTGTTCTTCTTTGACACTTCTTGGTTGGTTCTTGTCTGTACACATACTGTTGCATGTTGCCATCTAAAACAGATGTTTGTTTCATTTGGTTTAAAAAAAAAAAAAAAACAAACCCAACCAAATTTCAAAAAACCCCATACCCCCAGCTTGATCAGATATGTCATTGATAAGAAATCAGTAGCATTGTTTTAATACAACTGTGGCAGCCTTCAGCTTTTCATATCCAATCCTACATTTTGAAATTAAAAAAAAAAAAGCTTTGCTCTCTCAATCTAATGTACACCTCTAAATGTAGTGAGTAGCACTTCTGCAGCCTTATTAGAGATTTGGGCTGCATGAGAGGTCTAGAGTCCAGAAGAAAGATTTGCATTTGCATTTTCTTAACCTCTGCTTTTTAAATTCAGATAACAATTCTTATGTTGGCAGTACATTATTCATTTAAAATAAGAAATGGGGAGAGAAATTTCCATGCATAGTTACGAACTAGTAAGATTAAAGCCTTCCTGCCTCTAATTAACTTGAGAATAAAACAGTTTTGCCACCAGATAAAACTTACTTTAATTTGTGACAATGCTGGATTCTGTCCCTTGCAGCCCTATTTTAAAATGCACTTAAAGACCTGTTAACTACTAGCACAATTTTTTTAAGCTTCAGGCTAATTTGAGTACCTAGCACCCTCTGACATCATATTCGTTTCTGGTTTTGGAAGAAATATGTCTTCCAGTCAAGAGAAACTGTGTTTTATTCCTGACAAAGGTAATTCAAACATTTTTTGATCATCTGTGATCTTCTGAAATATGACACATACCTCTTTTGATAAAATAAACAGATTCTGGTCTGCTGTTGTATCTTGCCACAGGAAGTGTTGCTACTATTTTCCCAGTTAGCCCTGCAAATCCATTTGCAAGAGGTTTGGGGTAGCCTTTATCCATAACTCCGTTAGTGAAACGCCAGTAGAGGGGACCCTAATGATTTAAGGAAGATAGGAGCTTTAGAGGAAATTCATTCTTGGTAATTCAGCTTCAACGCAGACCTGAAAAATTCTATTAACATTAGTGGTTTGATAATTACATGGCAAAACTGACTGGAAGCACATCCATTAAAACCAATTAAAAAATATTACAACAAAATACCTTCTTGCATTCTTTTAACACAGCCTTTGAATCTGGATAGATTATCTTGTAAACTAACAGTAGGAATGGTTACTGAGCAAAGCCTTGCTAAATCTGGATGTCTTCACAGTTAAGAAAAAAATTGTTGAGTTCCAGCACTGAACGATTAATTGGGAAATAACTGTGTCATGTCTTTTATGAGGTGTTTGCACTTCACTGTCACCTTTCAGGGATGGAAACGTACGAGGAACAATGTTAGGCCATGTTTGGGCAAGGGAAAGACGAGCTAAAATACCCCATATTTTAAAGAGTTGGGCTTCTTTGAAGTGTGGCTCATATGTAAAAATACTACCTGGTTATCAGTTACTCTGTCAATATTTTGTCCCCTAGCTAACCATGGGGGGGAAATTGGGTTGAGGTTTTTCCTGAGAAGCTTAATCTCAATGCAGAGGAGGCTGGGGAGGAGGCACTGAGCTTCACCCAGAGAGCTTCAAACGCACCACGCTGGTTGAAAAAAACCACCATTTGCTCTATAAAAGGAGCAATGCAGCCCCGGAGCAATGCAAAGCACACACATACCCTGCTTCTCTAAGCAGACAAAAGCCGGACCTTTTATTTTTAACTACCCAGCCCCTCAGGCTCCCTCCCCCCCAGGGAGGGGCTCCCCACCTTGATGAAGAAGGTCTTGCCGTCACAGTTGCACCTGGAGAAGACGGAGTCGATGGGGGATGGGATGCCCCAGCCATCGCTGATCCGGCGAGGGCTAGTGGTCGGCGGGCTCCTGCCATTCAGCAGCCAGTAGTAATGACCTGCAGGGCGGGAGGAAACGCGGTCAAACACCCTGGGGCCACCAGACGGAGAGAAGCAGGGACTCAGCACAGGTGAGGCCCCACCGTGAGTACTATGTCGAGTTTTGGGTCCTTTACCACAAAAAAAAGATAGTGAGGTGCTGGAGTGAGTCCGGAGAAGGGCCACAAAGCTGGTGAGGGGTTTGGAGAGCAAGTCTTGTGAAGGGAGGCTGAGGGGTGTTTTCTCTGGAGAAAAGGAGGCTGAGGCGAGGCCTCAGTCTTTACAACTCCCTGAAAGGAGGGTGTAGCCGGGGGGGGGGGGGTGG
>BJBW01021723.1:0-13635 GCA_004320125.1 Scolopax mira
TTTAAGCATCATGGCTTGTTTTCTCCCAACACATCCACCTTCCATGTCACTGAACAGTGCCACTCGACTCACACTACATGATTCTTTACTGAACATGGAAAAATGCCTTGTCTATCACTAGTGGCAAAAGGGGAAGGACCTCTCAAGGCATCTGTTCAAACACACTGGGAGGAGCCCCAGCGTTCAGGATGCTCCCCACGGGTACAGATGCATCCTGCTCCTGAGGTCCACGGGTCCATCCCCAAGATCTAAAGTCTCTCCCCTGCCCTATGTGGACATCCCCATCTGTGGAGGAGGACAGCAGGGTCAACACAGGGCTGAGACTTCCCCAGGCACCACTGACGCAAGTACCGCAGCATGGGAAAGGCAGAGCCTGGTTTTCATGCACAGATGGATGGAAAGGTCAGTCATCTTTTCCAAGCACTAATGACCTGGGGCAGAATCTCATGGACTTCTTTATTTTTATGCGAGTTTCTCATTTGAAACTAAAAAAAAGAAAAAAAAAAAAAAAAGAAGAAAAACAGGTCTTTAACCTCATTTCTTTCCTGGAAATAATGGATTGAATCTCAGGCTAAAGTTGCAGATTTTAGATTCTGAAGATGGGAAATTTCCAACAACCACACATCTCATGTCTAAAGGGACATCAGCATCTCCCCAGCTGGAGAAGGTATGAGTAGTGGTAAATTCCACAGACTTCAAGAAGAGGAGTAGGCTGATCTTGAATGCAATGAAAATCCCTTTCATCTCATTCCAAATCCTGAAAAATGACTATATGCCAAAATCATTATATTCCAAATTTCACCAAAATTCCCTCTAAACATAAGATCTTAAAAAGTTCTGTAAAAAAAATGTTATGTCTGGAAACATATTCATTTCAGATTTAGTCCATCAATGAGCAATACAGAATATACAAGATTCATGTTTCAAGCCAGGCATCACAAGTTCAAATATTTTTTTCTTGAACTACTATCAGAAATAAGACACACATTTATGAATGTACAGCAAAACTTTTAGTTGTCTTGCTTCTCTGACCTGCCTAGTTTATCCAAAGCTTTACAGCAATTGGATCATGTAGGAAGACAGGCTTGGGAGGTTTCCTGGCTCATATATAACCAGATCAATAAACCACATGCCCAATTCACTGGACACCAGATTGTTTTGAAACAAAACAAGTCAGAAGCCTTTCAGCAGACTCCCACTTTGCCTACATACAGCTGAGCAGATTTGCTACATCAGCCATATTTTGGAGACAGCTGTAGACAATTACTGTTTTCTATCAGGGTTCAAATACCTTCCCAACCTCTGGGCCAACCTCTTACAGATATTACTGGAAAATGAAAGTATAACTTTGTGGAAGATTAGAATTACATGAATAAAAATATCTGTTGCCAGAGCTTCTAATGTGATTCACTTGAAAAGCCAACAGAAAAACATTTCTGTATTGATCTGCATTCACTCATTTCTTGAAGTAATTTCTACCAGCGAGTACCATATCCAAATGGGAGGGCAGCTGGGTGGCTCCATCCCCCATCACACTCTGCATCTCTTCCAAAAGGGGCTTTTCCCTGGGTTTCTAAGCTCTTTCCTACCCTCAGCTCACACAGGAGCACCATGAAGCACTGTGGCAGCTGAGGAATTTGGAGCTCTGAGGCTGCCCAGGAAAACAGTGACAACCAGTTAAGTCCTGATGTCCTGCTCCCCAGCCCTATGCCTTCAGCATCCCCAGTGTCCTCCTGGGGCAGTGAGGGAGGTGTGCAGAAACCCAGTGGCTGAGGTTTTGGCAGGGGAGGCACAGGGCTGACCACAGGAACTTCACCCCTGCTTGCACATTGAGCCTAGCAAAGGAACCCGCCTGCCCCAGAGTCCCCATGGAAAATAGTCAGGGAAAAGGGAAAACAGGCTGGAAGTAAGATGAGGTTTCCACAGCTACTCCGGAAAAGAACCAGTGAAGCCCCAGAAGGCCACAGATTGGTGGGCTCTCCCCTCCTGGAGGTTATCACAAACCCTCCCAGCAGCAATCCCCTTGTTACTTGGCACTCAGAGTTTCACAAGTCAGAGCTTGTGACCCCTTTTCATCATCGACCTGTCTCCCATCTTGGATCACCAGGCTCCAGCAGCACTAAACTGGGGAAAACCAGGCCCAACAACGTCCCATTGCCTACAGGTCCTCGGGACCAGGATGTGCCTCAACCGGGATCACCGTTTCCCACGGGGGGCAGATGTTTGCAGAGAAAACCTCAACAGGAGGGAAAACGGCCCCATCATCGTGACCCGGGGGAAATATTTTTCCCCGGCCCTACGGCTAGTGAACGGGCAGCCACTGGCCCCCCGAGCAGAGCCAAACAGGCACCCAGCTCAGAGCATCTTCCGAAGCTGCGGAGGAAGGTCCTGGGGGACTCCCGGTCCCGCTGCTCCCCTTCCGCTCGCCCGCCCCGCAGCGACCGCGGCCCCGCACCGCCGTGGCCGTCGGTGAAGTCCTGGGGCCACCTTGTGGCTAATGGCGTGGATTGCCTTAATTTGCGTCTTTCCCCGCAGCACCGCAAGAACCTCGGCCATAGCGTGGTGCCCACTGGTGTCCGTGGGAGCTTCGGGAAGCTCAGCATCTCCAGCTGCTGGCTCAGCTCTGCCCAGGCTCCGGCTTCCTCGGGGTTTCCTGGGAATCATCCAGCTTCCCAGGGTGACGTGTCCTTTGGCTGCCCTCCTCAGATGCTGGGGCTACAGCACTTAAAACACAAACTATTTGATTTTTTTTTTTTAACCCAAACAGCCTGGAAACGAGGGGCCCTGTTTGTTGACACAACATGCAGATACTGCTTCAGCCACGCAGCCCTTCTCTTCCATAAGCAGGAAAACCCAAAACGACTGGTTCCAGAGCAGCTGGAAGGCAGTCAGCACAGAAAAGACAGACTTGCAGAGAGGAGGGACAGTTTCCCGTGATCCTCCACTTGCACGAAGAAAACGCCAACCCACTCTCTTCTCTCAGACCCCAGGAATAGCCCAGTGACTCACCAGCCAGATGACTCTTTTGGCTAGGAGCTGGCTCCAACAGAAGGTGGCATTGCACTCTACGCTTCACCTGGGTACCCCTAGACCTAGTGGGGGGGCCTCCAAAGCGGTGTTCCCTGTTTTCTTTCCTACCCTAACCAAGCTTCCTCTCCTCTGGCCACCCGATGTGTCACAGAGATTCAGACCTGAATGCCCAGCACAGCTCCACTAACTCACATCCCACCAACCAAGGGATGTTGGTGAGACAAAACTCAGACGGAGCAGATCTAGAGGGGGGAAAAAAGGATTTAATGGAATGAATGGAGAAGCTCCCAAAGTCCAGACTGGAGCCACACTTCTGAGACTCTCTGACACCCTCCACTCCAGGATCAGTCCTTCCGTGATGCCCACCAGAAGGCTGGGGATGATCAGGAACCCCGTTGCTTGATCAGCCCCTTCAGAGCCCTCTCCAGGGAGAGGATTAAGGTGCATTTCTAACTCCACACAGACCATCTCCACAGCAGCCTCATCCTCAGCCCTTCAAATCTTCCAGGGAAGGGAGCTCAGCCCAGAAATCCCTCTCTCCTTGGCAAGTGAAGAATCCTTGTGTCATCCAACAGTTGGCAAAGGCTGTATAGAAACCGCCCTGGAGGGAGGGAGGGAGAGCCATACCAGTCCTAGCAATGAGATTCAAGCTCTGTCAGCATCAGGAGGCCAGGTCTGGTGGAAGGATGGGGCTGTCCAGTGCCCGGCATGGAAGGCAAGTCCTCAAGTGGGCATGTGAGTTGGCGGAGCCTCTGGAAAGCAAAGGCAGGCAATGAACACAGTCACAAGGACAAAAGGTGACCTGGGCCCTCCCCTTCCACTTAAAGGTATCATTCACCCAACAGGCAGGGCTGCAGGTCTGGTCCCTAAATGTCAGAGATGTCCCAGCTAAGGACAGTCAGCACTTCAGAAACTGAGGAGACAAACTCATCATTCAATCACTTATCCCAAGACAAGCACTGAGAATGTGAAAGACCCGAGACACGGTAGAAAAGCTCTGTCCTCCATTTGCTCCAGGCCAGGGCTAGAAAGCATTCCAAAGGCTGCTGCTCAAGTGCCTCCAGGTCATCCCCTCCATCAGCACAGACTGCAAAGAGAGAGCCTGAGAGGGACAGCAAGAGTACAAGGGGCTACCCTCTGTCACGCAGTGTGGACCTTGCTGTGCTCCTGCAGCTGTGCCCACTCCTCCATGCTGGACATGGGAATAGGGGCCCCATTGCTGTCACAACCCATCCCTGAGCACTTGCAGGAGGAAGAGAACAGGTGGGGTCCTAAGGTATCAGTATGTCTGTGAAACCTCTAGTGATCCATAGCAGGGACAGGATGCCTGTTTGGAGCAAGGTCTGCTTTTCCATGTCCCCAGCTCTACTAAGGCACGTTCAGGGCAGCCAGAAATGGGTCACAGAAGCTCCAGGAGCTGGGCAGGCTCAGGCCATTGACACTCTGCAGCCTACAACACTCATGGGATCTGAAGCTTCCTCAGAGCAAGTCCCCACAGCTCAGTCAAAGGCAGCCTCCAAACTGACTTGAGGCACTGGAGATCATTTTTATCTTTTCTGTCTAATGAACTTTTTCCTAACGGTGCTTGCAAAGAGACAAAAGCAATAAACAAAGGGCACCAAGAGGCAACAGCCAGCTTGGAGCAGCCCTTCAGCCAGGCAGAACTTAATAAAACCAACAATCAGTTATAGCAACAGACTCACTCAATCGATTTATTCTATGCTCCCTGCTAATTAACCTGCATCACACAAACGATCCCCTTGCAAGGCTGGACTTCAACACAGAAGCACAGCCCGTGCCCTGATCCCGGAGCACAGCCTCACCTCTCTGAGGGAGCCTTTGATGGTGGAGAGTTTATAGACGATCCAGAGAGGGATGCACACCATGGAGGAGAGGGCCAGCAGCCAGCCCAGGGTGTCCCCCCACCACGGGTACACATACTTCTTGTTGTAGGTCAGTGGGGTGTATTTGATCAGAGAAAACAGGAAGGTAGCCTGGCAATGTGGAAGAGAACAAGAGAAAAAGAGCAAGAAAATCAGCACCATTAGCCAAGCGAAGTCTTCCTGGTAAGTCCACACCTGCACAGAGCATCATGGCAACAAAGAGCTCCCCAGGACAGCAACATAGGAGACATCGGTTTGCTGCTGACCCAGGTCCCTCTCCCCTTTGTTTAGCCCCAAAAGCCATAAACACACAGAACAAGAAGCTCCCAAAGTACAGGCCACATAACCCCCTATAGATATGCACATCCCTCTGCAGATAGGTATCTATATCTCAGAGGCAACCAGCTCTGCCCACATCCCTCCCCACAGCTCCTCTTCTCATGGGCTCTCACCATGCAGACAGCTGGGGTGATGAAAAGCCAGCAGTATTTGATGATGGGCCATGGCCGGTAGCCGATCATATCTTCAATGTTATCATAGAAACGCTCAGCACCTGTGGAAGAGGAGAAAGATGCCTCACTGCTACCAGAGAATGAGGGCAGCAGGATCTGTGTGTCCAGGGGAGAATGGTGAGCAGGGCCCAGCTCCACCACTGTTTAGGTGCTCTCCAGAAGAGGAGCAGTAACTTCAGTGCAACCCAGTTGTGGAGCTCACCAGGAGCGTGGACAGCTTTTTGTCCTGGACTAACATCCTCTTGCTCCCCTGAACAGTCCAGTGGGTCAGCAGGGTCAGCCCCTCGGCTGGCATCTCTCAGGCTAGGACCTAAACTCAGGTGGTTACCCATCCCTTGCAAATGTCAAGGCTGAGAGAGGGCTTTCAAAACTGTTTGAGGGTCTCAGACTCCTCTACATACAGGCTGGGAAAAGATTTCCCAGCCAGGTCCAAATCCCCAACAAGGAAGGGGACCTCAAAAGTAGGGCCACATAAGAACATGCTGGGGATATCTGCCAAGGAGATCCCCTAGGGTGTTGCTGTGATGAAGCCTCTGCCAGCTGAGTCCACAGGCACCAGAGCCAGGGTTTAGAAGTCTGCCTTGCGCTGCGAAGCAATTGCCAAGAGAAGCTATGGACCAGCATGTTTAGGATGGACCAAGCGAGAGCCTGAGAGACCAGAGCTGGGAACCACCCTGGTTCATACTCACCATAGACCCAGGCGATGCAGAGAGTCTCGAAGATGGCCACAAAGAGCAGGCACATGCCACTGGCAGCATAGTAATCAAAGAGCTGGAAGACATACATCCCACCCTGGGAAGGACCAAGCGGGCAGCAAGGCAAGGTGGGGAGGGAGAGAGGGGAGAGGAATCAGGCACAGGCAAAGAGCTCCAGCCAGAGCAGGAAACAAACTCAACACCTTCCCCAGAGCTGGAGGCACTTTCCTCTCTCTGGGGTCTGGTTTTAGCCAACAGCAAAGGCCATGTCCCTGGTGGTCAAGAACTGATGGAGACATGGAGCTGCCCTGCTGTCAGGAGTCTATGCAAACCCTTCATTCCAGGGCAGGGCAGGGGAGGGCAAGTGGCTGTCAGAGGTCACGGGGATATTTTAGGAGAAGGCAAAAAAAAAGCAGTTCTTGCAGCTGGAAACGAGGGTGGAAACCTCCTTTAGAGACACGATTAATCTAATTTACTTTAGTCTGCCCCCAGTTTGTAGAGTGGCAGTTTTGCAAGCAGCTATTGCTGTGGGCAATCGATCCCCACTCAGATACTTCTAGGAAGAGTTAAAGGTTTTAAACCTTTAGTGTTTAACTCCCAGGCAATTAATCACAATAAGGGGAATATATATGAGATCAGTGTAATAGGAGTGGGCACACTGAGGCACACCAAATTTCCTTACACCAAATGCTCGTGTAGTTCCATCCAGGAGGAAAAACAGAGAAGGACAAAGGCACTCCCTTCACCATGCATCAGGCTGCAGCTGTAAAGGTTTGGCTCATGTAAAGATAAATCTATAATGGGCTGTCCAGAGCTCAAATTATGAGACTTGGCAGGAGAAACATCAGGACTGTGACTGGCACAAGGGGCAAGGGCTGGAAGGGAAAACACGAGCGCCACGAGAAGGGTAGGGCAGCCTCCCCCAGGCACTGCACAGCAGTTTGGGGCTCACCCACAAGCTCTTGGCCCCAGCACGGACCACACCACCCCACCAGGCCCCCTCTGCCAGGGTGGCACTCATCAAGCACCACACAGGTGGTCTGAGCCCAAAATACCTCCGTGAGCATCACCAACCCGACCAGATAGGAGAGGATGGAAACCAGCAGGATGAGGGTCTCCCGGCGGTTCTTCTTGCGGAAGATGGTGGGGTACATGTCCACTAGGGCCGTGACGAGGCTCTCCACGCAGACAAACTGCAAAGAGCAGAGATCTCACCTCTGTCAGCCCATCCTGACCAGCTCCCCAGCCCCACTGTCTCCTCCTCAACCTGTTCAAGCCTGAAGGGCTTTTGTCTGGCGGGGGATCGTCTTGTGCCTTTACCTGGCTGTCCAGTCCCAGCAAAACAACCATCAGGAAGAAGAAGCACGCCCAGAGTGGGGAGAAGGGCAGCATGACCACAGCCCGAGGGTAGGCGATGAATGCCAGGCCAGGACCTGCAGGGAGAAGTGCTTTCAGAGCAGGCAGCAGGGCACGGCTGGTCCAGACCCACCTGAGACATCCACCCGGGCAAGGCACAGCCTGAAGCCACGCATCCCTCTCACTCCTCTCCTACCAGGGCTGTGCATGAAACCCAGGCTCCTCCAGGAGCAGAGGAGCCCAGCAGGAAGGGGGGGAAAGGGGACACAGCAAGCTCCATCTGCATCACCATCGCAAGGGCTGGGAGCTGGGGAAAGCCTCTGAGCCCAGGGGAGCACAGAAGAAGCCTGGGCATATGCCATGCAGGCATCTCACCCCCACACCGAGAGACAGCAGCTCTCAGTTTAACCCTTATGGGCATCTTATATTGACCTCAAGACATGGCCATTGCATCTTAACGTTTCACGAGCACGCATTTGTGTCTCCCCAGTTTTCTGGGGGCAGAAAGCAGATCTTCCCACCAGGATGGGAACCTGCAGCTGCAGTATGGTTTGCCCCAGGGTGGGAGCATGCTCCCCTTGCTGAGCGGGGGCAAACAACAGCAACCCCCCCTTCTCCGTCTCACCGCAGCCCCACTCACCCGACTCGGCCACCTCGGCGATGGGTACACCCTGCTCCCCCGCCATGAAGCCCAGGATCGAGAAGATGGCAAAGCCAGCCACGAAGCTGGTGCCGCTGTTGAGGAAGCAGAGGGCCACGCAGTCCCTGGGAGGAGGGGGGCACAGCATCAGCCAGGTATGATCCCCACCCCAAGGCAGCCCCCCAGGGCAGCACCCACTCTCCCCCCACAGCCACAGTGTCCACAGCCGGCCCTCTCCCCCAGCACCCCCACATCTCAGCTCAGCACCAGGAGCTGCGGGAGGATGGCCCAGAGCAGGCAACACAGCAGGGTCTCCCCCAGGGAAAGCTTCTCCAAGGTTAGGATAGAAATGCACCCCTCACCTAAGCTCATGAGATAGTCTTTCTACACATCTAAATGCCTGATTTTTTTTTTTTTTTTCTTCTTTCTATCTCTCTCTCCCCTGGTCCCTCCTGTAGCAGACAGTACCAGAGATCATTTTTGCCTGAGAAGGGGGCATGGTCTTTTTTTGTTGATAGATTTCTCAGACCAGTCACAACCTTCTTGGTTCTCAGCACTAGTAGATATCTCCTGGTCCTCACATTATGAGAGAAAGATGGACAGAACCATCCAATTTATTTTTCTCTGATCTATTCTCTTTTGTCTCTGTTTCATCTCATTCTCATACATCTATGCTTTAAACTAAGCATCTCTTATCTATCCAATTCCTTTTCACGCTCCAGTCCCCCTAGTCCTCTTGTGACTGCCACCCTGGGGACAACAATAACATTTGCAAGATGCAGCATCTTTCAGAGATATTTTGAACCAAACTGAATGCACCTCTTCTGGCATTTCGTGGCCCACTCTGACTTTATTTAAGAATATTTGCTATTCTGCAAATCCACTGTGATTTTCTATATCTCTCTTTAGATATCTAGCATTTGGGGGGCTTCATGCTCCTCCCTGCATGTTAACTAGATCTATTCATGGTCTGCAACCATTTTTAGAGAGAAAGCACAGTTCATGCAGAGCCCCTACACTGTATAAATTCAGATTATTCCTTCCAAAGCTCAGCTCTGCATTGTCAAGTACTGCCTAGCACCTAGCACCATTGCTCTGCCTTTGCACTTAGTTCCTAAGGCAGGAGAGACTGAACAGTGACAGGACAAGAGGAAACGGGCAAAAATCTTGAACATAACAAGTTCCATCTAAACACAAAGAGGAACTTCTTTACTTTGAGGCTGGCAGAGCACCGGAACAGGCTGTCCAGAGAGGTAGTGGCGTCTCTGTCTCTGGAGACATTTAAAGCCCACCTGGACATGTTCCTGTGCAACCTACTCAAAGTGGACCTACTCTGGTGGGGAGGTTGGACCAGATGCTCTCCAGAGGTCCCTTCCAACCCCATATTATTCTGTGAAAGGGGCCTGCAGAGTGAGTCCTCATGAATTTCCTGACTGGTAATCAGGGTCATGATCCACCAAGCTCAGCTAACCCAGTGGAAACCCACACCAGAACCTTGTTTCTCCAATTGCTATAAACTGGCTGCTCTCCATTCAAATTTTATTCTAAGCCATTTTATACAAATTCTCATTTATTTCAAATAGTTCCTCTTCCTTCAGGGTACTTCACCCTCTTTCCCCTGGGTCTATGCACAACAAGTCAAACACTTCTTGGAAAGGCATGGGCTGGGAAGTGTCCTCCAGTCACCCAATAGGTGAAGAGTGGTGTCGTGGTGAAGGGTAACATGTGGGGAATGGCTAGAGCAAAGAGGTTTCTTCAGATTTTCACCTGAAAGGGAGCCCTGATGATATTCCTTACTGTCCCAGACAATGAGAAATGTCTGTGCTGTTTGGTGCTATCTTGGACTGCTGCCCACATCCTTTTCTCCTTCAGGTCACCTGTCCTGGATAACTGAGTGAGGCACCATGCTGGTGTCCCTCTTCCATGTTAAAGCCTGATCCTATCTTCCTATGCAAATCGAGGCTACAGAACACAGGACCGACTCATTAGAACTGGGTCGACGTTTGGAAAGAAAGCTGTTTGGAGGTTTGACACCAAAACTAAGAACAATTTCCCCAACAAATCCAAATAGCATAAAGGGTCTGTCTGTGAACAGACATCTCTCCCCTTACTGTAGTACTCCCAGCTGCAGCTACAGAAGCTCTTCACAACCTTGCTGCCAAGCAGCCCCTGTCATCATCCCATGCTACACATCTAGACTGGAGATGCAAAGGGCTAATGCCCAAAGACATGCAGCAGGCCAGGGTCATATCCATTATCTCTTCTCTTCCTACAGCTTTTTCTCACAAAACTGCATCTGGGAGAAGGGACATGAAAAGGAAGAGGAGTCCCAGCTCAGCTGATGTTGGAGAGGTGTCCCTACAGCAGGAGTGAACTACTTCTAAGGTGAAGAGAGAAAAATGCCAAGCAAGAACCATGGAGCCGGTGGTCTGCTTGGACCTTCCATGGGACCAACTACAAATCTGAATTTAAAAGATAGGGGAAGAACCCAGTACCAGGAGCAACACGGTCAGCAGAGAAAGGGTAAGAAGAGAGGTTTAGTTTTAACTAGAGGTGTCCTTCCACTTACACTATCCTTTTACCCCTGGGGATACAGCTCCAGATGCTGGATACATCTACAGCAAAATAAGTAATTTTCACCTGATCACTTCAACTTGACAGCCTGAATCTATTTGGCAACCTGGCCCAATGCTGTTCAAGGGCAGTCCAGCACAGAGAAATGACACAAGAAACAGAAGTCATATCTGCAGGCTTATATGTAGATCACAGACAGCAGATAGGAACTCAGAGCACCTAGAACTATGCAAGATGCTAGGTCCAAATGAATCTATGAAGGGTAAACCACAAGGTGAAAGGACTCCAGTGTAGATCCATTAGATCTCACAGCTCTGCTTCCCCTTTGGCTACTCATGCACCCATGTAATAGGGAAGGTTGTGGTGTGGGCTGGGTCCACAAAGCTCGTGAAGAGGATCTGACTTTGTTAGGTCTCAGCTGGTGTGGAAGAGGGAGTTTGGTATGGACAGAAAGTACCCTTGGGTAGAAAGTGCAGAGAGATGGATTTGGGGAGAAAACACCTGGAAAGAGTGTTCTTACACCTTGATTAGAAACAGAAAACACAACGTTTCAAAAAGCCAGTGGCCTCCAGCCGTTCACCAGCCTATGTACACTGATATTGAGGGAGGGGAAGGCTCCAGGCAGCAGAGCCGTGCTCCAGTTACCTGTAGCAGTTGTTATGGTATTTGTTATAGCTGCCCAGAGCTGTCAGGCATCCCAGACAAATTGCATACGAAAAGAAGATTTGAGTGCCTGCATCCATCCAGACCTGCAAGGGAGATGCAAACACAGGTGAGAAGACAAAGTCAGCACAGACACTACATGGATGCAAAGAGGTAGAGCCCCAGGGGCTGCCATAACCAGCAGGAAGCCCAGTGATCAGGAGGTCAGCAATATCCAGCATTGAGACGTGCCTTTTCTAGGGATGGTTATACAGTGCCAGGAATCACAATGCTCAGTGAGACACCCACGGGGTGCTAAGAGTGCCAAAGGGAAGGGATGCACAGGGAGCCTTGCAAAACCATAGCACATACAGCTCTTCATCATCATCATTTTCTTCCTTGGGCAAATTTGCAGAACCCTGTGAGTCTCCAGAACGTCCCAGCAGCAAAAGACCAAATGAACAATTTCTAAGGGAGCCAAAAGAGCCCCTCTGGTAGCACAGAAGGGGGACTTGGTTTGGGCAAGCCTGGTCTCCTGCTGGGTAGCGCATACAGTACGTATAGCTTCTGGTGGTGGCCATCCTCTCCAAGACCTAATTTAAAAGCTCCAAAACCTAAAAGAATATTAACTGGGTACATGAGGAATACTAGAAATAAACAGAGTTGTTTGCAAAAGACAGTTCCTAAAAGAAAATACAAGAATTCTGTTAGTCCCACAAGGCACCTTTGAACTCCACCTCACTGTCAATAACACATCCCAGTGCTCCAAGGCTGACATTTGTCAATGCCAAATTTCATCTGAAAGCCTAAGCTGTGTGCAGTCACCAATGCAACCACCGCCTTCTGCAGCGGGAGTTTGGGAAGGGAGCCTTCTGCAGGGAACAGCAAAAGCAGGAACCAACAGTGAGGAATGAAGCAATGACAAAGATTATTAATTAAACCCTCTGTTTCCTAAGATCTTTCTTCCTAAGGGGTTTATAAAATAGAGATAAGACAATCATTCAACCAGTGCTGAAGGGCGGGCGTATTCTAGAGACAAAAGAAGCTGGCCAGGAAAGAAAAGCAGAAGATAAGTATTACGGGAACAGCTTTCATAAGAAAAGTCTCTATTTGGCTGTACCCTCCTTTCCCAGAGCAGCAGTGCTGGTGAGCCCACAGATAAACACCATCCCTGCCCCAGGATCCCCTGTGAGAAGAACAGGAGTCAATGGAAAGCACCACAAAAGGTTTTGATAACTCCAAATCATATCCTGTACCTGTCAGCCAAGACCTCATGTCTTGAGGCAATGGTCAGCTGGGCAGCACCTGCCCTACTGACTGTTGCAAAGGCCACCCTCACCTCACATGAGCTAGATTTGGTGAAACTGCTCTCCCTGACTGTCTTGCCAGCATCTTCAGCCCCAAATACCTTCTCTTCAGCCCATGAAAATCCTGTTCGCAATTTCATAGGGAGTCAGATCAAATCTCTTATTCATAGAATGGGAAGGGACCAATGAAGAGGTGGGACTGGGACAGTTAGTTCAAGGCACTGGGATACTGAAAATGTAATTGACCTTGGTGCATTTTACTCTTTTTGGAGGACCTGCATGGGGAGGTGGGTTTAGAGAACATGGTAGTAGCTCATTTTTGCATTTCAAAAAGATTAGGAAAAAAAATTAAAGCCCTTTTTATAATTGATTCCTATGGCATCACTATGCTGGTGAGCAGTAAGAGCACAGCCCCCTTTTTTGAGGGGAGTAAGGCACAGAGGTGAATGGGACCAACTGACACCTATGCATCAATAATTTTAGCATCTTTGTACAGATTGGGATGAAATGTTTTGTTAGGTTTGTTTTTTATTTTGCTGTTCTTTTCTAGAGCTCTGTTTTTTCATCAAATTTAAGCTTGAATCACACATTCTCATGGGTTTTGGACCTCTTGTATTTCAATTCATCAAGATAACAAGACTTCTGCCATCAAACTGCCTATCCCACACTTGCTATAACATTGGACCCAGTTGACAAGTATCAATCAGATTTAACAGGTGGTAGAAACCTCAAGGAAATATCAACTACTTATGAATTTCACAACCACCAAGGAACAGGGAAAAGACAGGAATTCAGTGTCCCCACTGAGTAGAAAGCTACAGGGAGGAAGAGTCAGTCAGTGTTAAATATCAGATAAATCACACAAGCAAGAGACATGAGAAATATCCCAAGGGTAGGAAAAGAACTAGTGCTTTACCAGATATGGTAGAAGTCCAATGTCAAGACACCAAGCTTCATTAGCTCTGTAGCTTATGAAGCAGCTCATTTCTAAAACTC